>VXBZ01005680.1:179899-267761 GCA_013399135.1 Heliornis fulica | reverse complement strand
GGGGTGGGGGAGGCAGAGGGAGGGGGAAGGCTAGGAGAAGCAAAGGGAAGGGGAGGAGTTTCTCCAGCTCCGCTCTTCAATCGCAGTAGCGAGGTGTCGGGGGACCTTCTCAAGAGCATGAGATGCCCTTACAAACGCTGCTCGCGTTCTCACTCTTCCGCCCTTTCAAAAATATCCGGAGCATCCTGGGGGAGGGTGGTGGTGAGAAAGTTTCCTTCCCCTTGCCCAGTCTTGCTGTATTCCCCCCGAAAAAAAAAACCCCAAAACAACCCAAAAACCCTAACCCAACCCAAACAAAAGCCCCCGACCTAAAAATCCACCCAAACGCCACAAAATCCTGCAAAGGAAAAGGCTCTCGGGAGAGGCTCCCGGCAGCCGCGTTTGCCCTACGGGGAGCTCGTCGGGCGAGCGCTGCTCGGCGGAGCCCGGCCGGGGCGGCAGGAGGTGCTGGGCGCTGCCGAGAGCCCCGGCCGGCCCGGCGGGAAGCGCAAATCCAGCACAGTACAACTCTGCTCCGCATGTGCGGGACGCGCCGCAGCCCGGCCGCTCTCCCCGGGCCGGGCCGGGCCCTGGGGAAGGGGGAAGCGGCGCCGGGGCCGTGCCCGCATCGCGCAGGGGTTTCCACCTTGCCAAAACCGCACGAAGGCGGCGAGGCTCCTTTCCCTCCCGAGTCCACAGGCTGACTCCACGCCTCCCCCCGGGATGTCCTAAAGGAGGGTGAGTTCCCCCTAGGCAGCCCCTTCCCAGCCCTTCGGCCCGCAGTAGCCTTGCGCAACCCGGCTTCGCGCAGACCTGCGCGGCTGCCGCCCCGGCCCCGCGGCCCAAGGGACGGCGCTGGGACAGGGACCAGCCCGGCGCCGCCGCCACACTCGCTCCCGCCGGGCAAAGCCACCGTGCTGCCGTCCTCTCCTGCTGCCAAGGGACTTGTGCCAAGCACGGGGAGGTGTGTGTGGGCGGGAAGGGGGGGCCGGTCCGCTCTTGGACAGCGGTTTTTCCCTCCGTCCCTGCACAAAGCCTGCAAAGGCGACGTGTCTTTGCCTCCAAGCAGCGAGCGGCTTTCACACACGGGGAAACGAATGAGGTTTTGGAGCGACTCTTCCTCCCTTGACAATCTCCGCACCATTTCACTCTGAATCTGACGGACCGAGCCCGTGGCAGCCACAGACCTCTCTCACATCACTGAAGCAGGATGTCCACGGGGTTCAAAGCTGCGCATGTAACGCACTCATAGCGCCTATACCGTAATTACCTCTAACAAACTTTAGGGAGTTCTATACAACAAATGGGGAAGAAAGGGAAGTGTTTTCCACATAAATATCTTCGGAGAAAAATACAAGCTTGTGATGGTTATCTTCAAGAACTACAAGAATTCAGGTTTATTTCCCTTCTTATGGAAGTCTCGGGATTTAACAGATGCAAAGCTAGGTCAGGTATAAAGTCTGCAGCCACTTGTCTAAAACCATACAGAAGCAAATAAAAATGAGCCCTCTTCTGTAACTAACTATCCTCGTATGGGCTCCTACAGGACAGCACAGGACTGAGGAAGCAGAATTGCCCCAGACAGTAAATAGTGCCTAGGCCAGCCTGGCAGTCCCCCTTATAAAGAGGGGCAAGTCTGTAATACCCGCTTTCCACCAACATTTACTTGGATGCTTCTACCAATGAAGTGATGCTGCCAAGGAATATGGGAGTGACTAACCCCATAATCAAGAAGTGAGCAAATTACCAGTAAACCTATCAAACTGTCATGACAATTTTTAATTCTTAGTATGGACTTGAAAGTAGAACAATAAGGAAAAAAAATTAAAGAATAAAAGGAAGAAAGAATTTCTTTAGAGAGATTTTAGCACTAGGTATCTACTAGATCTACTGGCTATTCATTATTAACAAACATTTGAGGTGGAATAAAATCTAATATATATTTAGATCATAAATGCTATTATTTATGCAGAATTGTTTCCTACACTATTATCGCTCCTTTTCTACATTTAGTATTTTAAATCTAAATTCCTTGGTGTTTTTTCTTGTAGATTATTTATATGAATAATGGTGGATAAGGTAAAAAGGTAAAATAAGTTTTAGGAAGTAACATGAAGGCAGTAAGGCCAAGCTCCCAAACCTACAAACACCCCATAAATCCTCCTCCTCACCGCAATCATAGTGTTGCCCTTAGCATATCTACAACTGTAGTAAAACCACAATGTGAGGTTATTTTTAGTTTTATGCTTTGATCCTCTAAAATCCCAAATATGATCTTTGACAATCCAGTCATTTTTAAACTTTTCATTGCATCTATAAGTGTTAGAGACATTTAAAAGAAAATCAAAACCAAAACAACCAAAACAATCCCCCAAAACCAAAAATCCTCCTACAACTGCTAGATGTCAAGAGTTGGCTTCCCATAAAATCATGTGTTAGCAAGACCCTGGGATAAAATAAAGGAATGGCCAGTTATTTCAGACAAAGTATCACGCCCTCATACTTCATTTTCCCCCCCCCCAACCTTTTTGGGGAACAAATGTAGCCATCCTATGAACAAGCAACATTGTAAATACTTCTAACTAGAGTTAAGTTTATTTTTTCCATGTTAAATCCTGCCAATTTGACTCCTAACAGCCATGTTAGAGCAGGTAAGCATCTAAAATACTAATTTCACAGATGAATGGGTACCAAAACACTTTTTGAGAATGCCACCCTAAATCAGAGGTTTCACATATTCTTCTGCTGTCCCCTCTGCTTCCTCCAAAGGTATCTCAAAAACACACCAGCCTCATTTTGCCTCTCCCTGGTACCACTTAAGTGCTCCCCTTTACCAAGTTACCAGTAACTCAGCAGAAACAGCATTTTGTACTACATCTCATCATGGAATTTTTATATTTATTCCTTAAATACAGATTGAGTCAAATTTTCCATGATAAATTCCCAGAGTACATTCCAAGTTTATATAATAGCCATAAAGTTTTGCTTTGAGCCTTGGTTGTATCGATTGTAGTTGCCGTAAGTAAAATAATACGTCACCAACTAATTTCTGTGCTGCAATTTGACATGTGATAATTTAAGTGATAATTAAGCATGTCTGAAAAAAGTGATGCATGGGGAGAATTATACAAGTTGCTGGTGGTTTTTAAATCTTTATTAAAACCAGCATTTTTTTTTCTAATTCTTTAAAGTCTGTTGTCAGTAGTACTGTCAAGCACTTATATATTTTATTACAGAAAAAAAGTTATCTGTGAAAAGAACTTGCATTTTCTCATCAGACTGCACATATTGATCCTACTGTGGCCATTTCATGTAGATTTTTCACACATGCAACCTGTAAGTATTTTGCAGCCACTAAAACCCACAGAGGTCACATTTTTCAGGGACTAAATTTCCTACTAAAAATAACACCTATCTTATACCAGGGTAAATATTGTAATGTCCCATATCAACCTCATTTCTCTCATGTGTATACATGTATTCATACTTGGGACTTTCAAACATTTAAAAATATTTCCATGATTTAAAACCAAATCCTTAAAATCAGTAATTTAAATTCTGGATGCCCAAGAACATGACTGGCTGTTGCTGGTATCCAGTATCCCAGCACCTACTATGCTTCATAACAGCTAAATTTCCCTTTCTTGTCTTCTTACACTGACTTTTGTCCACATTGGTCTCTTAAGCTCCTCTTCCACTTGTCCTTTTCTGCTCTGCTTTATATTCCACCTCTTGCTTTCATCCTTTCATTTTTCTTCTTGGTCTTTCCCTGTTCTCCAGCTTTCCACTCACTGTCCTGACCACGCATAAAGTCAATTGTTTGGTATCTGCTCAACACATTAACTAGATTGAATTCGACCCTGCTCCTCAACTTAATCAACAGAACAATGTAATTAGTGCAGTGCAGTAATCCCTGCACAAGTCTTTTTTGTAGAGGGCAGGGAGGACACACACTTCTGTCTGCCCAGACTCACAGTCTTGCCTGTTACAAGCTGACACCCAGCACAGTGCAGGGAGCAGTTTTCAAGTTAAATAGAATATAGTTGACATGAGGAAATATTTGCAGACAGATAAATTGCATTGTTTGCAGCAGAATTGCATTTAAAATGGTCTTCTGTGGGGGAAATTTGCAGGGGAAATTGCAAGCCTGCCAGGGAAGCCTGACTGGCTGAAGTAAGGCAAGATGATGAGGTTAATAAGAGAAACTTCTGGACCCCAGAAGGTCCCCAGGAATGTAACAGTAGCAAAGACTGACAAATGATTATGCTGAAGGAGAAAAGCTGTGTGATCAGGTGGCTGGGCTTCCCCTCCAGGCTGTCAGATGCCTTCTGGTACAGGAGTGGTTATTGAAATAAGTTCTCTCTGCTCACCTGAAGCCCAGTAGCACCACCATGCTGTTTTAAAGCTGCGTGCTCTGGCTGAGCCATCGTGCCCTACAGCTCTCTCCCTCTTGCTTGCACCATTTCTGCTGGTGTGCTGGTCACTCCAGAGCTGCTGCACTGATTCACCCACTGAGTCAGCGAGATGTTTTCTCATCTGGACCATAACACAGAGGAGAGGAAGTGAGAGAAGCAGTTTCATAGGAACCCTCTAGGGCTGTTTCTCTAATTTTCTCTAATTTAACCTGACTGCTAGTTTCTCCAAACTCAGCCAAAGGCAGGGGCAGTTTTTTGAGTTTTCTTTTCTGAAAGTCTCTCATTTGCAGATCTTGTACAGCTTGATCCTGAGCATGAAAAAGTTTCAGAATTTTTTATTTGAAATGAATAGGCCTGTGCAACAGATTGATTTGGTATGTAGAGAGCCATAGCATGCTTGGCATTGGCACCAGGACAAGAATTGGCAGGAGGCTCCCCCCATTTTGCCAGGCAGAATTCTGGCCTCACTATCTTATATCTTCACAGCTTTACAGCCATAGTCCTCCCACAGAATTACAGAATGTTAGGAGCTCGAAGGCACCTTGAAAAATCATCTAGTCCAACACCCTACCTGAGCAGAATCACCCAGATGAAATCACACAGGAATGTGTCCAGATTGGTCCTGAATGTCTCCAGAGAAGGAGACTCCACAACTTCTCTGGGCAGCCTCTTCCAGTGCTCTGTTACCCTCACAGTGAAAAAGTTTTTGATTATATTAAGATGGAACTTTCTATGCTCCAGCTTGAACTCATTGTCCCTTGTCCTATCACTGGCCATCACTGAGAAGAGCCTGGCTCCATCCTCCTGACACTCACCCTTTACATATTTATAAACATTAATGAGGTCACCCCTCGGTCTCCTCATCTCCAAGCTAAACAGTTGCCCACATACCCCATAGTATTGACATCACAAGCACAGACACAATCGCAGTAAATCAGGTGGGTGCATGATGATGTGCCCTGAGCTCTGCACATTAGTGCCAGCACTGTACTGCAGACTGTGCTGGCAGGGAAATTCAGATTCTCATTTGCATCACCCTAGCGCGAGAGCTAGATAAGAATAATATTCTCAATGTCATCTCTGCACAGAACATAAGCATCTGGGAGACTCGATTAGGTACAAACATGAAAAACACATCTTTTTTGAACCACAGCAGCTTGGTAAAAGACCTTGAAGCTGATGTTTCAAGGTCCACACAACCTCTGTTGGTTCTGAAAGCCAAGAAAGGCTTCCAGTGATCAAAGCACCTTCTGAGAGACATAATATCTTCTTGTTTATATTGGTTTCTATCTTTAAAAAAATATCCATTAACTGGAATGGTGCTTTCAGCCCCAACTTTTCATAGTAATGAAGAATTACAGAAGAAATGGACAAAGCTCTGTAAAACATCTAATGTGTTCTTTAATGATACAGGAAAATTTTCTGCTGATTGCGATTCAGAGTTTCTGGCTAACAGCCAAACACCGTACTCAGTGCTCTTGATTTACATATATAGCCCTACAAGTTAGATAACCTCAATCAAAACCTCATATAGCAGATTATATGCAAAACCAGCACACAGATACTCGCTTCCCATATAGCACGATTTTTGTCAGTCCTGCAAATTAACATAGAGAAGTACAAATAGGCTTCAAGAGAAGTCTGCTTTTCATTTCCTTTCCCAACAGTATGCATAATGCAGTACATTAGCTAAAAGAGCATTTAAAGGAGGCAGAGACATAGTTCTACCAGATATGTGTGGGCACAAGAACAAAAAGTGTTTTCAGCAGTAAAAATCTGAAAATACTTCCATGTTCTTACCAATGAACAGGGAAGAATTCAGAGAGCTGAAGAATTACAAACACACTTTCTGTGAGCCTTTTCTGTGCAATAATCTTAGAATTTGTTCCTTGGCATAGAGTGTGTTGGGTCTCAAACAGCACAGCAGAGAGTAACAATACTTTCCTTCTGGAGCAAAGTGGGTGAGACTGCCCCAAAACATCAGCCTGTTACTGCTTAGTGGTGCAGAGGTAAAAAGAGATGAGGTTTCTAAAAAGCAATCATAACCACTTAATTCCAGGATGGTTGGTAAAATCATGGCAAGGTGACCCAGAGCATACCTCTGGCAGTGTTCCTCCAAGGCCAGTGACTAGGGAAAGCAAAATTGAACCAGACAGGATTATTTCCTGCATGAAATGGTTCCAACATGATTTCTCATATGGTATTAACTAACAACAGCAGAGCACCAGAAATCACATTATCTGTAGAGAACCAATGACAAGGTGGTCATTTATGGATGAGACACAGCAGCAAATAAAAAAAAAAGGAAGAAACCCTATAGTGATATGAAACCTGCACCATGGATCCCAGAGGTTAAGAATACACACCAAAACTTTGCTTGCCTGCACAGCTGGGCAGGACCTATGAATATCATGACGTGCACGCAATAAGATTCAAAGATCAGAAAAGCATGAGGTGGATCCCTACTTCTCACTGTTTTCCTAAATAAATTCTCCATCTCTTGCACTAAGAGCAGAGCCTTTCCAAGTTACTCTTGCTTGCAACAATGCTGACAAATTATTTAACCCCAGCTAACTATGCTGTCTAAATGAGGTGATGCAGAAATTGGTTTTGTGCCTCTCCATGCTCGATGAACAGAGGAAAGCATAGTGTGCATTGATGGATCCAAGATGCCATCTCCCCAGCACAAAAGGTGACATGTTGAAAGGATTGCTCAGAAACAGTACTTTTATCTACACTGGCAAATCAAACAGGGCCTGGGCATGGGGCTGAGCACTGCCCCAGGACTGTCCATATTGTTAAACTGTGGTCAAAACAGTTTAACTATTAAACAGTTTAACTATTGTTAAACTGTTTAACTATTGTTAAACTGTTGGGCTTAGGCCAACTACAACCCTCCAAGACACTGCCAAAGCATACTCCAGGCATTAACACCAGTCAGGGCTCACTCCTGGTGGGAAGACTGGACATGGCTGCTCTGCCTCAGAGGTAAGTTTTACTACAAGCCTTGCTGTATCAGTTGGCCCCCCGGGCATGAAAGCCATCTGAGGTCTGCCTCCTGGACCTGTGCCGAGAGGGTGGAAATGGTAGATCCTGGTTTCCTCGTGTGCCTGGGCTCTCTGCAAACAACACTGAAGTTGCTCCTCAGACTTTTCAAGAGCTGTCAGCAGACCACTTCCATAGGAAGAGACAAACACAATGTCCTAATATACTACTAGTGTTTTCAGCAGAAAATAAGCAATACAAGGAGGAATGCTCTTCACATTGCACTGAAGTGTATAATGCTGAAAGCAGCAAGGGTCATAATTATTAGCAAATCATTCTGACACATGAATGGCAATGGATACATCCAGTTAAAGACTGCAGATTGCACATTACCATAGCAACAAAGGAATTCCAAAAGAACTATGTATTTATTAAGGTAGCAAGTGCAAATTTACCACATTTCATTTTTCAACTCAGCCTGAGATTCAAAAGCCAGGATAACAGCTTTAAATGTCTCTAGCATCATTAGAAAATGGGCAAAATGACAGCAAGGGAAAATTTATGGTAATACAGTTTCATGTCAGAGAGAACTTTTGTTTAGAAATATCTCAAAACATCTGGTTTTTAAGATGATTGTCTAAAATCTTTTCAGTAGAGTTTTAGAAGCAACAAATGTCTAGAGATGATTCTAGAACATAAAAGTTCTCCCCACCTGGATCCAAAGAGCCCACAACAGATAACAGTTAGTGTGATTCAGCATGACTTCATAGATATTACTTTTTCTCAAAATTTTGATTATGTCTTATTATATAAAGTACCTAGACTTAAATGAAAAGTGAAAAGCTAATGTGCATAATGTGCTCAGTAGATAAAAGTAGGATAAGAAAAAAGTTAAAAAAAAAAGAATGGCTCAAGGAGAAATTCTGGGTGTTAAAGAAAAATAAAATTGTTAATTGATTGGTTTAGATCACTGATGAAGAGGTTATAGTATTTCTAGTTAGGGCATTAAATAACATAAAAGGCAGAAGGTACAGCCAACACAAATCTTCACAAGTATACTACTAGCCATATAACACCCCCCGTAAACCAGAGAGAAAAAAATATAGTTCTTACCTTTGTAACTGGCAACTGATAAGTCCCCATTTTAGGCCAACTTTCAACCAGAAGTCAACCTCCCAACTCTCCAAGTATTCAGCACTGCAGGAAAACGAGAGAGACCAGCTGCCTGGATTTTATGTTATTTTTAGTCAAATTGACTTCCCCACCTGTGCTGTTTGCTCCTAGTTTGGCAATCAGCATACAGTTAAACAAACAGAAGCACCATCAGGAGTATCTCTTGGTTTAGTGAATGAGGACACAGTCAGAAGCTCACACAAAGCCCTAGAAAAGCATGGAAGGCAGTAGAAGTATCGATACAGTGCATTTGCCTGCAGGAATCGTGAAGGAATTGAGGTATAAAGGATCCACTTGGAAAGAACAGATATCAAGGTCATATCCATTACTACCAACTAAGGAAGCCACACCTCCAAGAGTGAGCACCAGGGACAGGTGTTGGGGAAGAAAACTGGCCAGGAATCACTGCAAAAGCTCTCCCATCTGGAATATATGACAGAGAGCTGCCAACCAGACTGAAAGAAAGGCAGCTTCTTTGTAAAAATCTCACAAAAGAGTATGCAAAGTGCAATTAGGAAGATCTACAGCATACTAATACCAGGCCTGAAAACTCCCCACCTGCAGACTAACAGCAAACCTAAGAAGGGGGAATGTGCTTGATTAATAATTTAGAGACAAAGACCTTCAGGTGTTTTCTCTAGCAGGAGAACTAGTGGAAGTTAAATGGTTGAAGGGTCTGCAGCATCCCTCTAGCTTCACTAATGATTAGTTGCTTGTGGTGAGTTGACTGGACTAAGACTCAGCACACATTTTTTTCTTCCAGCACTTCTCTCTTTTCAGAGAGCTGCTTCATCTGGTAATGCCTGATGTTATGAACTACTGAAGTCCTGTGACAAAGCAGACCTAGTGTGAAACAAGCTGCTGTATAACAACAGACTAAAATCAGCAAGTACTCAAAGCAGAGGGATGCAACCTACTTACCGGAGGAGAATTAATAGTGGGAAGAAGACAGAAAGAAGAAGAAGATTACAGTCCAGTGTCAGGTGAGTTGCAAACAACTTCTGCATCTGCTTCTGCAAACATCTCTGCAGGCTTCCCAGATAACAGAGATTTATACAGTCTTCTTTTAAAATCTAAATGTATTTTATTTTCAAGTATATGTGAAAATGAAGATGGAAAATGAGGGAGGCTTTCTAAGCTGTTTGTCATATCCCCAGAGCATCACTGTGGTCTGTGTAAGACTTATTTCTACTAGAGATAATCATGAGGTGAGGGGTCCTAAGGGTATTAGTGCTCCAGTCCACGTAAGCAGTTATGGGACCACAACAGCATGGGTGAAAGGAGGGAGAGAGCAGTCGTTCTCCTGTCCAATTTCTTCCTGCCCGTCTACGCTACTCTTCGTGGTGTGTAGCTAGTCCTGTGGAAGATGTCATTTTTCACTCCACAGTGTAACTGGTAGTAGAATTATAAGTTATTCAGAATTACATTTTTATGAATATATGAACTGGTATGTAACATCTAGGAGATTATAGGAGCAAGCATTGTGCCTGGTAACTCCAAACCAGGACAGGAACACATCTGTATTTTGGCTACTACAAGAGTAATTAAAGACTGTGTAACTAATTAAGACTACAGGAAAACCACCCATATGTAAAAATCACCATAAACAAGTCTAATTTTGTATTGAAGGCAATGCCAATTAAAGATACAGAATTTCTAATGTGCAGGCATATGTGTATATGTGGCATATACAGCTCAAACCTATCTCAAACATTTCATAGAATATTGGCCCCAAAGTAACTCTACTTTCTAGGGAGGAAATAGTGTTGATAGGTTTGCTGGAAGCAGGCCATTAATTACTGAAGTTGGGGCTAATCCTACACTCTTATCATAACAGAAGTTTCATTTTTATCAGAACTTCAGGATCCATATTAAACAAATATTATCTCACTGCCAAAATAAAATGCAAAGTACATGGTACAATGTGTTTGATTTAATAGAGTATTCAGATTTGTCATTCAGATGACGATCTTAAGCACTTGATATTAATAATTCACTTTTTGCTATGTGGGCTGGCAACTACATTATTCTTCAAATTCCCACAGTCTGCTGTCATTCAGCTCAGTACCAAGACTTGACTCCTGGGAGTAGAAACTCGGACCTTTCATTCTGAGTTGTTAGGAGATGAATGGTCAGCTTTTCCCATTCAGCTCCTTAGAATCTGATAGTCACCCCATAGCAAAATGAGTTGTCTTACCAAAACATAGATGTTCCAAGAAATTAGGGCAAATTCAGAAAAAATATTTCTAGTACTTAGCACTAAAAGAGAAACAGAGGAGAACCCAATACCCTATGAAGTATATAACAAAGTTCATGCAAACAATTTATCACTGAGTTGCACAAAATATTACAGCCTCAACGGCGGTGCTGAGTGAAGGATTTCATTCTCTTATCTGTAAAAAAATTATGTGTCTCATTAATTCATTTCACAGTAAAGCTGCTTCATTATTTATCCTCTGGATAAGCAATTACTAACAAAGTTGATTCCAACTACCATATGTTGTTTTTCTCTTTAATATCTACTACAATGGACCATTTCAAGACACAAAAGCCAAATTAAAACAAACCCCTAAAACTGAAGAATTGCTCTAAGCAAATAAAAAGCTCTTGGTATCAAAGCATCACTGGGCAGGAGGAAACATGTGTTTTCTTGCTGAAGAAAGCTGGAGAGCACCAGAATAACAGATTTATAAGCTCTTTCAAAAAGCACCAGCCTGACTTTAAAAGTGTTCTCAGCTCCAACTCAAATCAATTAACCTGAAGGCTAAAGTTGATACAAGAACAAATATTTTTAAAAAGCCATGCATACAGTTAGTCCAAGAATTAGAAGTTTCTTATATACAAAAGCAAGCAAGCTCTGGAATGGATTTTAAATGAGAAACTGGAGCAAGAAAAATGACTGCAGCATACTAATGATAAGGACTATATACAATATGGTATGGGTAATAATAAAAATAAATAAAAATAGAACAGGTAATTGGAATATGTTCCAAATACGATTTTGTTCCATCTGAATGAAATGTACCCCTAAAATTTCGGTGGTCTCAAGCTAGAAAGCCTATGTTGAAAGCTCCACATTAGCTCATCTATGAAGCTCATTATGAGTTATAAACTGAAATCAGAAAATTCACATAATTGGTGAAAGACCATTATTCCCTCAGAATAATGTGGATTGAAGCTAAACTATTCAAATATTCTAAGTATTCCGAAGTTTTCCCAGAATTTTCTTGCCTAGAAGGAAAGGTGAGTTGTCCCAAATTCACTGAAAAAAATGTAAGAGGACTCATTTTACCAAAGTTCTACAGACTATGAGATAGCTCTGAGTATTATGAGGCTCCACCAGAGGTCTTAGCATCTACTGGAAGTACCATTAAGCCAAAGAAGCTATGGCACCACCATGAGCACAGCAACTCAAAATGAACTTACAACCAAATATCATATAACCCAGTAAAGGTTACTGTACTGAAAATAAATCTTTCTGTAATAGTATTGTAGGGAAAAAATAGTCCTGTGGCATGAAATCTGAGGAAATATAATACCTCTAGGGCACACAGAAATTCCAGTTGGAGGAAGAGGAGTATAATCAGTGAATTAAAAAAAAAAAAGGTACACAAGGAAGGCAAACAAGGGTGGAGACCAAATCTCTTCTCAGGTGCCACTGGAGATGGAATTCTCAGGCACCATGCCTTCTGCTGCTAGTATCACAGAGTCACAGCACATCAGGAGTTGGAAGAGACCTTGAAAGATCATCTAGTCCAACCCCTCACACAGGAATGCATTGCCCTCTTTGTTCCCTCAAAAGAGTGCAAGTCTCTGAGAGCTGCTCCTCCAAGTCGAATGTCATGGTTAAGCTTCAGTTTTATAGTGGTTTGCAGACATGGTTGTGTAAATGCTGAGCACCTCGTGAAGCCCTCAGGAACTTCCTGAAATCAAATGCTGAACTTGTCTCTTGTGAGTAACACAAAACCACAAGTCAGTCTTTTCGTGTGTCTTTATCGCTTTAGATCTCCAGCTTTTTTTTTCAGTCTTAAAATAAGCCACAGTAAACCTATATTTCATGCATTACCATTAGCCTATAAAATTTACATTTTCTCTTTTGTTAGACTGAAGAGTTTTGGAGCCCTCAGTGATAAACATTGATAATAATTGTTCAACATTTTAAAATGTGCCTATTTAAACTGGGTGTGAGTATTCTGCAGGGTTTTTTAGTGTCCCTCCAAAGTGCTTGCATGCTTTCTGCAAAGAAAATAAATAGAACAAATATTATAGCACCACAAGTTGGTCAATTATTAGCCTTTGCATACCCAGATCACAGCCTTTCTTTACAAGGACACATGTTAATATATAATAGAAGTGTATTTCACTTCTTTTTTTAATTGATTTTCCAGACTCATATTGCAACCTTCTAAGGTCAGCTGCAAAGTAAGCTGACTAAAGAGAGGCCTTTCAGAAAAATGAGCCACTAGCCACGCATAATGAGAAATTCAACTGGAGCTAGACTCGACAATTATTTTTTATGTTGTATCAGTCCCAGGCTGATGTCACACTTAAGTGGGTGAAGTGTCCATAACAGTTTTAAACCGTGATTCTGACACTTTTTGGATCAAAGAGATGGAATAAATGTAGCAGGCCAAATTTCCAATCCACTTTTTCAGACTTATGGTGTCTACCACAGTTGTGACTATTGCTGTGAAGATGCAATTGCTATTCAATATACAGTCACCATTTTAAGGATGCAGAAATAGTAACAGTAGAGAAACAAGTTTCATCTGATTTTGTGGACAGAAAATGAGGTGGCAGGGAACCCAAAGTGGCCAGGCAAAGCACTCGGAGCAGTCAAAATTTCTGGGGCTTTGTTCAGAGACACAAGCAGGAAAATGTGACAGGAAAGGTTTTTTCCTGAGACTGACTAAGGCAAGTCAGGGTTAGTGAACCAAAATGTTCCTAAAATATAGCCACAGGTAAAAATGACTGGCGAAAAAATAGGGAGCAAATTATGGAACAGTAGCCAGAGAATAGCAAACTGACTCACACAGCCTGAAGACAAAGACTGACTCAAGGAACCAGAGACCAAAAAGTAGCCTGGACTCACCTGGCTCATTGGGGGACATTTGATAAGATAAAGAAAATCATATCAGAACAGTCCAATTCAGCCTTCAACAAACTGCCTGAACTTTGTACTACTGTGTCAGATACAGGCAGTTTTAATGCAAGGAGGACTGTATTACAGGTCATCATACTGTGCTGAGACCATGTTTATTCTGTACCAAGTTCAAAGTCTTACAGAGGCAAAAAAAAAAAGGTTACACCAGAGGTGTAAAGGACTTCACTCCTACACATAACGCAGCACACAAAACCAGAGAACTCTTGCATGGTACATTCAATATATCTAGGGGCTAAACTCTTCCATCTCTTCATTAAGCAGAAGTATGTGAGGCTCAGGAAGAAAAAGGCCCCAGCAACTAAGAGTACCTGAAAATATACCCCTAGAAACTCCAATTCGCATTTTTGCTATCCCATTTATCTTCAATTATCACATTTCAGTTGCTAAAAATGAGCTAACTGTAGCTGTATTTTCAAATAAAATTACAATAATCATTATTAATTACGCATATTTTTCTAAGTTACAATATGCAAAATTTAGCACCCTGTCTGAAAGGACCTGTAAAGGAAAAAAGGCAACCCAAAACAAATTCAAAACTGAAGCCAGGAATGTGTTTGAATCAAAATGTGCAATAGAAAAATTAATTAGACCCTTTAAAGTGTGCAGTGTATAGAAATTACCTGATTGCCTTCATTAACATAAGCTTGAATGCCCTATCCTAAGAGATAAGCAGGGGGGCTTTACTAGATGATCTTTTGAGGTCTCTTCCCACTCCTAAACATTCTGTGATTCTGTGAAAGTATTTCTAGGTGTAGGTGACAAGACAGTCTGCTTCAGGCCAGAACAGCCATTCCACGAGACTCTGTAACCTCTTTATCACTAGAACGTGAGAGGTGTAACATCAAAGTTTTGTAGGTGAATCAACTCTGATATAGACAACACAAATGAATCGGTCTGTCAGCCTCTTACTGGATGAGATGTTGAAGCAGCTGTGAAAGGGCTTTATCTCCAAACATAATCTTAGTGACTCATCTTGTATCTTTTTGTAATTTTCTCCATTATTGGAAAACTTGTGTTCTGAAGTATTGTTTTATCCCCAAATGTTCTCTAGTGATGAAGTAGATTCTACACATCTGACATGAATACGGCACTCCTTTCAGCATCACGAGCCTATTGGTGAGTAAAGGCAAACTCCTGGCACACTTACTGCACTCCATTGCAGGGCTCCCACAAGTCATGGGGATCTACCAGTGATCTGCAAGGTCTGAGCCACAGCCAGACAGCACAAGTTCCTGGCATGAAAAGCAACACTTGCTTAGAAAGGTTTATTTAGTCCAATCTCCTTGGCAAGCAGGGAAGTAATGGAGGGGTTGGAGATTTAGCGTCACCATTGCAATGCTATTTTTTAAGCTGACAATCTAAATTACATCATAATTTATACTGATGAGACTCTCTAATGTTACATATCTCATGTTACACACTAGCAAGATGCGGGTGGATCTAATTAGATCCAGACACTTAAAAGGAAAACCAAAAAGAGTTTGGGATTGTCTGGGTAAATCTAGGACAGAAGCTTGAATGCCATAAATGCTTTTCCGTTTATGTCGTCTTGGGCTTACAAGTTTGTTCCTCTGCAGTTTGGGGTGGGCCCACATGCTTGATGAGTTTGTTTTTAATTTTATTGCCTCTGAAAGGATTTTCTATGCATAAATGTGTAAACCTGAGATACATATTTTAGCACCTTCTTCACAAGGAGGATGACAGTGCACTGGGACAGGCTGCCCAGGGGAGTGTGGAGTCTCCTTCCCGGGAGACATTCAAGACCTGTCTGATCACTGACCTGTGTGACCTGCTCTAGGAAACCTGCTCTGGCAGGGGGGTTGGACTCGATGATCTCTTGAGGTCTCTTCCAACCCCTACAGTTCTGTGAGTCTGTGATTTAACCTGGCCATACAATGCCAGCATACACACTATTAAGGAGTGAAGTTTCTATCTCTTAACAGCTCTGTGGAAAACCTCAAGAATTTAATCAGTGTAGACAGACAGATGTGCAAGGAACCTGGAATAAGAATTCTGAGACCTATGTATTAGCTTAAATGTCTCCTAATGGCAATCTGAAGGCCAACACTGTTAAGTTAATCATTAACTTATCAATTCTATGATGATTAACTTATCAATTCTATTTTTTGTTCATTATTGTTTGCATAAGAAAACCAAAGCAGGTCAAGACACACACAAATGACTCTCTTGGTATCCCAAATTACGTGATGTATCTGCTACTGTACACATTTTCTATCTCCCTGTCAGGAAGAAACCAAACTAGCAAAATAACCAAGATGTCCACCAGCAGTTTTCTTACAAGTTGTTAGAAGACGTCTACTGCTGAATTGTTTAAGACCTGCCTTTAGAGAGGCAGATACTCTAGAGGCAGGATTGAGGGTACTGTGCGCTCACAGCTTTGATTAAAGGAAGTGGGAGCTGCAGCAGGTTCGGTCTCCTTGCACAGCATGGGCTCAATCCTACACATTCACCATCATTAATGGTAGTGGTCTGGGACAAGAACAAAGAAGGCAACAGATTCCTCCCATGTGGGAATTTTGCTCAAGTGAAATCCTACTGGGGTTAAGTTCTATGCTACTGTTTTCTCATTTGTTACCCAGGACATGTAAGCCTTTCCTGCTTCAAAGGGCTGTGGAATGTAAAGGTTTTACCACAGATACATTGCAGTAATAACATAACACATTATTCTCTGGGAGCGTAGCAGAATTGGATAAAAGTACTTTAAAAATCCATAGCTGGAAAAGCCAAGCTGTCTTTTCCTTCTGAGTCAGCTTTGGCAGGAAGGGATACACTGCAGAAAACACAATTTTCTGCTTTCAAATGTGGAAGAGTAAGAACTGTTACAAGAATATTGCATTATTAAAAGATGATCTGAGAATGTGGTTTACACAGATATTACTGACCTTACAATCTCTTCTGTCCTTGTGCAGGGTATTTCCTGGTCAGCATGTAAAACACCAATGATTTAGTATCTGCCAACAGATAAGCATTTAATTCCAGGTGAATACTTTTGTCTGTGGAGAAACCCACTGAAGTCAGCGGAACTCACTGTGTACACATTGTAGTCCAGCTACACAATTAGACTTTGGATCTTGACTTACAGAGCCATTCAGTGTATCACACTGCTCCAAGAGCAACCTGTAGCACCTAGGGACAGGCAGCTAAATAATTTTAAAATCAGGGCCTTAGCACTATATTGAACTGGACCTTTATGGCTTAAAGTCTGCATGACAGGGCAATGTCTATTACCATCACTCTATGGGAATTTCTTCTGCCTGCTTTTCCCAACAGTGTTGGCTAGTTAAGACTGCTGTGTAAAAGAAAGAAATATCACACAGCTCACTCTCTTGCTTCCCACCCCTCATCCCTAGAACATGCAGGTTTAAAGCAATTTTTGTGCAATACACAAAATAAAACAGCTGGCTGCCCAGAAGACCTCACCCAAGACAAAACAGTAACAGTCCTTCAGTTAATATGTCTCCTTGGCTCAACCAGAAGCCAAGAAATCCAGAGCCTCCCAGACTTCTGGGAAGCACACAAATATCTGAAAATGCCGTAGGTCAAACCATCTAATCCTTCTTTACTGTCACTGATCCATAGCTGTTAGGGAACTGCTAGCTCTCTGACCAGTGTATTGCAGATACACTGGTGGCAGCACTAGCTGGCAGGATGCTCTCCCTTCTAGGATTGCATTGTTCCTCTTTACACAGCAAAACCGAAATCACCTCACAGATTACATTCCAGAAAGGGCCAGGTAGATGAACCTGCTCCTTTGTAAAAAAGGGTGGAGGAATAAAATAAGGCAAACAGGAATGTGCCCATACTTTGTCAAGGGTGGGGTTTTTTTTGTTGTTTAGCTAAATACTTGTGGCGTGTTGGAAGCAAAGAAGTACCCTTGGGCTAATACCTGCAGATTAAAATGTGAAGTTGATCGCTATCAGAAATACTCTGACCTAAAATGAAGCTCTGAGTAAGCACCAGTAGGGGCAATAAAGAAACTGAAGAATTAAACTTCTTTAGACCATGACAGTGACATTGTCAGACAGAGTATCCAAACTTAAGGTCCACTTTAACAGCCTAAATAGTTTTTGCTTTGCATGGTCTGGCTTTCTTTATAGGGCAATCACACAACGTGGTTGGATGGCAGTGTACTAGTAATACCCTCCACATTGCTGTTGGCAGCAACTACCCTCACCATTTCAGCCTCATCATTCAGCCATTTATATGGATCTCTGTAACTAGAAAATCAGAAAGTCTCACAAAGTTACTTCCCATCACTCCTTATTTCCCTTTGCTGCAAGTCAAGAACATCTTCTTACTCTCATTAAAGAGCTGAGGAATGAAGGCACTGTGAGAAGTGATTTGTCTGTGACAGCTGGAGGTCTAAGAAGAAACTTAAGTGTAGATCTGCAGAAACCCTGGTTGGAAGCCAAACCAGATGACCATGTTTGAACCAAATGGAACTAAATTAAATAAAGGTTTTCTGCAGCACTCAGCACGATGTTATTTATGGCTCGAAATAGCATATCTGTTTCCCAGATCTTCCTGTCAAATTATTTACAGGCTTGGTCCAACAGAGATAACATACAGAATCTGACTGTCAAAAGATCTGCTGCCAGCTGCAGTCACCTGCAGGGGCTGGGAAGAAAGACATGTCTGATGATAGCATCAAGACTTTGGCTGAGACTGTTAAGCTTCATAAAGCTGTCATTGTTTGAAAAGTGATGTCTGTTCCTTCTGCATCGTGATGGAACCAGCAATGATCCATCCCTTGGATTTTACCCAAGGAAAGGCCAAAGAGAAACATGAAAAACAAAGGAAATGAGCAGACCGCTGCTGCCTGCCTCTGCCCCCAACCACAACCCACACGAGCTCAGTTTGTTGTTTTGGCAGGAGAGTAAGCACATAATAAGCAAGAAGAGCTGAAACTGGCAGAACAGTCAGAAAAGTATTTAAAGTTGTTTATGTATGAATGATTGCAGGGTGGGAAGGGCAGACATCTTCTGTTTGGATGGATCAGGTAAAGCCCTGGGGGCAGCGCTGAAAACAGAGCCCTTTGCAATCAGATGAGTAACATGATCCTGGACTGCTTTCTCTTTTCCCTCTGTGCAGGCTCCAAGTTACACTCGAGCTTTGCCTTGGAGTCCTATTGAACACTGCATTCGCAGGCATTTGTTAAATCCTGCTATAGCCCAGAGGATGCCTACTGCTTTAATCCTCTTTATTAACAACTCTCAAATTCTCTGCGTTGTAGCCAAGGTTTGCTTCCTGACTCTCAGTCTAAAGAGGCCTTGGAATATTTATATGGTATATTTACCTCCCTCTGATTTCACTGCAGTGGTGATACTTGGCACTTTTGTACTACCTCCTGTAAAGGAGGGACAGGTCTGTCGCTAGTCACACAGGTGTGACATCACCGTTTATCTTAATCACATTCAAATTCTGAGGAGTAAACAGGAAAACAGTCTAAATGCAGTGCCCATTTTACACAGGTGATAATCTGACCGAGAAACTGCTATTATATGAAATGCCCACTGTGCCCTGATTGTATTATACCCTTTGTAAACACAGCCACTGTGGGGCAGCAACACATAAGCATTCATCAGTGCACATGAAATTAAATTGCACTTTACATCTCCCAGGGTCCTGACACGGATGCTAAGTGTCTGTCTCTGGACAAGGGAGGTGATGCAAAGGTTAAGCTGTTAACATCCTTTGCTGCAAGCCTATTTCCCCAACCAGGGTGACTTAACGACTCAAGAACAATTACAGTTTTTGAGGGCAATGTTAAGATAGGGCAGCACTAAAACTTCTTGATGTAGTTTGTATGTCTATTCTGAGAGGAGATGTCAACAACTCGTAGCTTGAGGATGTTTGAACTTCACTTGTGCATGGTGCCAAATTATATGTTCTCAGGAGGATCACGCCTACATGCAAACAGGCAAGTTTCTATTTGCTTTTGCCATTTTCCCAGAGGAAATGATGGTGCCAGACAAGTGTGAGCAGACCAACTTCATACAGTAGGTCTGGCGTTGTGGTTTGAAATTCTGGAAGTAAAAATGACGAGCACTCCCACTACACTTTCTGTAACTGCCCAGGAAAGCAGAAGGCTGACTCTAATCCAGGACAGTATGAGAACCCCCTCCCCAAATCCACTCTCCAGGTACAGGCATGCAGGGATGTTCTAAATGTGAATCAAGGTTTTTCTGGAATTTCTCACTGTTCCTCATTGCCCTGGATTCCTAGAGCCTTTGCACTTGGATTAAATGTATATTTGGCCCATAGTCGAAGAATGGAGATTTTAAGTGATACCAGCTTGATGATAAACTATTGGAGCTCATAACCATCACTTAGAACATAAGTAAACTAAAAGACTATAGAAGCTTTTTTTTTTTTAATTTGGGATTCTTGCCTTCAAAATTAGGACAAAGGGATGATTAAGACTGGA
Organism: Heliornis fulica; assembly: GCA_013399135.1. Classification (NCBI taxonomy): domain Eukaryota; kingdom Metazoa; phylum Chordata; class Aves; order Gruiformes; family Heliornithidae; genus Heliornis; species Heliornis fulica. Next base: position 247,597 of record VXBZ01005680.1, on the reverse strand, counting down.
TTGGGGAAAATTTTACCTACCCACTTCCTAAAACCAGGAAATCAGATGTTATAGTCTGGTTTTGAGCCAGATCTCTGAGATTAAATACTACCACGCCTTTATGTACTGTGACTGCCTTTCTCCTGTCTTGCAATAATTATTTGAGAAAAGAAGATATTCTGAGTTGAAATATATTAAATAATTAATATCAGTTTTATTTAATAGGTTGGTTCCTGAGTAAGAAAACAATCCACTTTAGATTTCAGCTTGTCTTGGCAACACATAATGCAAGAATTTTCTAAACTTTTCTTTGCCATCTAAACATAAATCACATGAAACAAAACCTTTAGTTCAATCAGAATTCGCACCTCTTGTTAGGCTTCCGCATTAATTGTCTTACCGTGTCAAATAAGCAGATGAAATAGATTCACTTAATGAGCCTGGATAAGGGGAGTAACAAAGGAAGAAAAACTAAATCCAAACCTCGCAATAATTGTAATCAGATCTTTTGATTTTCTTTCTGTAGGTGCCAAGATACTAGATGTGGGCATTGAAAAGATATCTTTAGATAAGCTCCACAGAGGGTAAGAGTTATTTATTCTAAAGTTAAATCAGTGCTTCTGACTACGCTGTAGAAAGAGCTAGCTGGGTAAAGTTCTCTGCAGGTTAATTGATCCTTGTTTTTTGCAAGTTGAAGACACAACTTGAGACAGTAAAGAAGCTGCATCCCTCCTCATGCAGAGCACTGTGAATTCTAAAGACCATAGAGCTCTGACTATAAAAATTAGCAAAATAAAAATAAAAAAGCTCCTAGATTGATGTGAAAAGTCTCCTAGGTTGATGTGACAGATGGGTGTATACCAAGCAAGAATCATGTAAGAGTCAGGTGGGAAGGACATCACAAAGGGCTCAAGAGCTACATGCACGTGGCTTTTGTGCTACCCAGCATTGAATTAGAATGGATTTCTAGTAGCACATTAAAAATATTGCTGATCTCTGATTTATGTTTTTCCTTTGATCCTCTCTATGGGACGTTGTGGGAAAGAGAGAAGTGGTCTGGTTCTGTCTGGGTTTTGCTTTGGTGAGGTTTAGGTGGTATACCTGTTTTAAGTGCATACTCATAGAAAACAGAAAATTTCTGAAGATTTTGGCTAAAAGGACTTCACATGTGAGGTCAGTAAATACCTAAACACACATGGAAAAAACCCACAATTATTTTTGGTTTTGTTTTGACTAGTATGGAAAGTTGAAAAGCATTAAAGTGGACTACCTTTTGATTTTGAAAAAGAATATATGTAATGTTGCTCACCAATCACTTCTTTGAAAGATAAACTAATTGAAAAACTTTATAGGGTTGTAGATGACTGGGTACAAGATGTGCACATATGTTTTAACTTCCAGTTGGAATAGGGAAGTTAGAAAGGCAATAGTCCTAGGAAGATTCCCAAGTCCAGTCCCTTTATGACAACTCATAAATTTATGACAACAGTCTAATCAGTTTTTAAAATCACTAAATTGTACATTGAAACATCTGGTATTGTGAACTTCTGCCAAAGAAAGTGGTAATAAAACAGACTGGGAGATACATTTAGCTAAATGTTTTGAGACTACTCCACAAATTGCTTACCCAGTGTACTGTTATGGGGACCCACCTAGTGAGAGCATGAGGAATTGCAGCAAACCAGAACATGAAAGAAAGGGAATATAGAGCCAAGGAGACCAATAACTGAACAACATGATTTAGAAGCTTCCAAGTGGTGAAACATGTGGCAAGATGAGAGACTGCACAGTCCAGCCAGCCGACAATCACCATCTGGTATTACTTTACAACTCTCAGTTAACTTGGTTCCATAATATGGTACAGTAGCAGAAGCTTGCATTTAGGAGAATAGATTATATATTTTGATTTACTTCAAATTGGAACAGTGCCAAAAGCCATATTTGAGTCTTATGGTCCGTAATACCAGCCTGAGCACTAATAACAACAGGATTTGCTCTGTAAAATCAGAAAAATGTCTTTATTAAAAAGCACTAGAAGATATTTCACTTTGTCTTTATTATTTTTTGACTTTTGTGGAACGAACCACCATTTTATGTATGTGTCAAATCTTCAAGGTTTTATTCCTCTGCCCACAGGGGATAGAGGTTTTCAATACAATGAAAGCTGAAATTCTTATCTTATTTTTTTTTGCAACAAAGGCTATAAGAACAGTACTAGGACTGTTTGGTTTCCAACAAAAGTTTGCGTAATGAAACAGTGTGGATATTTTTATGAATAATATAGATCTGTTCAAAGGGATTTTGCCTTCATTACATCGTTTCCCCATCCTTACTAATCTATCCACAAGAGAACCAAAACTTTAAGTAACAAATATCAAAAATATGTTGACATTAAAATCAGACACTTGGCTAAACCATTTGCATGTTCTATTAATGATACAAAATTATATATTCTCTTTTTCATCATAAGGACAAACAAAAGGCGTAGAGATTTGGTACTCATTTAGTACTGAAAATAGCTTATAATACTGTTTTTCTGTTTGAATGAAGCATCAAACATCTTTTGCCATCTTAAGATCCTCCAAAACAAATTTGCAAATCCTAAATATCCAGTCAAAAATAACTGTTATAGGGCAGGAATTCACTCCCAACTTTTAGAATAACTTGATATTGATCTGCTCTATACTATATATCTTTCTATTGCTACTACTATATATACTATATATCCATCTATACTTATTTTAGGTTGGCATGGTATATGTGACCTAATTTTCAGGAAGGTCCTGGATAAGCAATCCCACAGGACCATGTGCTAGCACCTAGAACCACTACTTAAGTTTGGAGAAGAGTCATACCAATTTAAAGGTAAGAACAGAATTCTCATTTATCTACCCTAATTATGATTTTCTTCTTTTCTCTTACTTCACAAGATTATTCTAAGAAAATCCTGACTCTTCTAAATCCTCCTCATGCTTAACAGCCTAATCTCAGATATTGAAAATATTTTATTTCTACTTTTTTCTCCTCTTATCTTTTTCAAGATACGACTTCTTATTAGCATTTAAAAAAAAAAAAAGACACTTTATATAAAGTTCTACCTGAAAACTAGGGCTCCTGTGTGTCCCAGTAATGGTTTCAAAATAGAGAAAGGGAGATTTAGATTGGATATTAGAAAAAAGTTCTTTACTGTAAGAGTGGTGGAGCACTGGAACAGGTTGCCCAGGGAGGTGGTGGATACCCCATCCCTGGAGACGTTCAAGGCCAGGTTGGATGAGGCCCTGAGCAACTTGATCTAGTTGGAGGTGTCCCTGCTTCTTGCAGGGGGGTTGGACTAGATGACCTCTGGAAGTCCCTTCCAACTCTAATCATTCTATGATTCTATGATTCTACTGCTCTCTGGGACCCAGGGACTGTCCTGTTTCTGGACTACACAGAAACATCAAGGCACACTAGCCATACTTGCCTTGTGCCTGTACAACCATGAGTGTCTCTGAAAGAAAGGGAAGCAGGCTAGTATTAGAGCTCTGTTCTTTCAGAGCAAAGATCTTTTGCCCCAGTGCTTGGAAGAGAAAGCCTTACTCTCTAAGGACTTTCCTTTTGGCTCGGCTCCTTCTATTCCTCCCTTCCCTTTGCTGAATTAGTTCCTTTTACTCCTATCCCCTCCCTGCTACTCCTTCTTTTTCTCAGCAGCCCCAAATAAGTAAAAACCGCTGTAGGAAGAAGAAAGGGTCTACCTGGGGTCCCATAACTATGATATGAAAGAGACATCTGGGTGAATCACAGAATCACAGATGGGTAGGAGTTGGAACAGACCTCTGGAGATCGTCTAGTGCAACTTCCCTGATGGGGCAGGATCACCTACAGCAGATTGCACAGGAACATGTCCAGGAGGGTTTTGAATCTTTCCAGAGGAGAAGACTCCACAATCTCTCAACCTCTGTTCCAGTCAGTGCTCTGTCACCCTCAAAAGTTTTTTCTCAAGTTCAGACAGAACTTCCTGTGTTCCAGTTTGTTCCCATTGCCCCTTGTCCTGTCACTGGGAACCGCTGAAAAAATTATGGCCTCATCCTCTTGACATCCACACTTCAGATATTTATAAATACTGATGATATCCCCTCTCAGGCTTCTCTTCTCTGGGCTAAACAGCCTCAGCTCTCTCAGCCTTTCCTCACATGAAAGATGCTCCGGTCCCCTCCATCATCTCTGTAGTCCTCTGCTGCACTGTCTCCAGTAGTCCCCCATCTTTCTTGAACCAGGGAGCCTAGAACTGAGCCCAGAACTCCAGATGTGGCCTCGACAGGTCAGAGTAGAGGAGAAGGAGAACCTACCTCAACCTGCTGGCCCTACTTGTCTTAATGAATCCCAGGACACCATTGGCTTCCTTCACCACGAGGGCATACTGCTGGCTCATGGAGAGCTTCTTGTTCACCAGGACTTCCAGGTCCTTCTCTGCTGCGGTGCTTAAACTATACACATGCTTGAGGTTAATCCTCCCTAGGTGCAGGACTCTACACTTGCCCTTGTTGAACTTCATTAAGTTCATCTCCACCCAGCTCTCCAGGCTGTCCAGGTCTCGCTGAACAGCAACACAGCCTTCTGATGTTTTGGACACTCCTCCCAGTTTTGTATCATCAGCAAATTTGCTGTACATCCCTCACCCAAGACGTTGTGAAGGAGGCTTCTCTCTCTGTGGCTCTCCAAAGCTTCTCCAAGCCTCCCTTCCATCTACAGCCTCCACAAAATGCTGTTGACTCCTTCTCCACCTGAATCCCTGTCAGCATATACCATCCTCTAATTCCTACTACTGAAAATGTTACCTAGAACATCAAAGCTTATAGCTCATTCTGTATATTGTAGGCAGCAGTTAGATCTTAAGTGGCACTGCTACCATTCCCTCTTCTGCAGCTCTGCGGTGTTCCATAGCTTCCATTTACATTTTACACTTTCTTATACATTATATTTCTTTGAGGACATGGTCTAAGGGTAGGCTTGGTGGCGGTAGGTTAATGGTTGGACTGGATAATCTTAAGGGTCTCTTCCAACCTTAACAATTTTATGATTCTATGATCTATGATTCTATGATTATATACTCTGTCAATACTTTTATTTTTATCCTGCGTTTACCCTGCTCTGACATGTGTGATGTCTCAACAGAAATAAAGAGCTGAGGTTTGTAACACCAGGGGGCATCTCACAACTTGCAGAGAGTGTTGTGCTACCCTCTTATGCACAATGTCTATCTAGGACAATTTTAGCAGTATTTATCTTCCAGTTTCACCATTTTTCCTTAGGCAGTATACTTTTTTCACGGCTTGACATTTTCAGATAATGCAATAATGGTTACTCCAGTCATTCATTTAATTGCCTACTAATCCGTCACTAAAATCATTAACATAAAGGTCATGTTATTTGTAGTAGGGTTTTTAAAGAGGACCCAATATTATCTTGTGGTTTTTAATCATACAGATTTTTTTACATGCTAAAATAAGGAGTAAATTTACAAGTAGCTGCACAGCTCTTGGGTTCTGCAGACACCAAATACAATACCTATTTTTTATTTTGTTTCCATCATTTATTGAAATCAAGTTTATGACATTTCCAAACTTTACATTTTAGAAACACTGTTTTTGATACCCTACTCGAATGCATTTTTCTGGCAAACCACAAGTTAGTAATGCAACAAAAATACAATGCTGATGGAGATTTGTATTTGGTTTGTTTTGCTCTGGATTTGCCTAGGAATCCTAAAACAAATCAAGTATACTTGTTTGTAGGGATGCACGACTACCATTAAGAAACTATGTTTGGCCCCAAGTACTTCTATTTTAACCAGATAAAATAGACACAGATTGTGGGGTAAGAATTTTATCAACCTGTGTTTAAGAAATGAAGACATCAAGCAATAAACTTGGATTTATGGAGGAAGTGACTTGAGGAACAGTCATGCCTCCTAATTCTTGTCTTCTTAGCTATAAGAATATTTTTTCTTCACTTTGTCACATATGTATTATGAGATAGGAAACAGAGCTACTACTGAATTTCACATATTCTTTGGGAAAAAATACAAAGATGAGGTATACTGATTATATATTTCAGGCCTCTGAAAAAGAGGAATGATTTAGAATCAAAGTTTCTAAATAGTTGTTTGTTCATGAAAATTGTAAAGTTAAGAATATTTTTCAGGATGGTTTACAAGGAACAGCAGACAAGAATGACAAATTGGAGCTGGGAGGGTAGCAGAAAAAGGGGTACAAGCCCTATGATTACATCAGGTAAAGTTGCTACAGTGGGAACTGCCACCAGTTGGTATGAATCAGCATAATTTGGTAGAAGCAACAAGGAAAACAGAGCTAAAATGGAACTATGAATATGGACAGATAATGACCTTTTCCTTGTATGGTGTTTTAACCCCATTCAGCAGCTAAGCACCACACAGCTGCTCGCTTACTCACCCATTCCACGGCAGGATGGAGAGAATCAGAAGAGTAAACCCAGCCAAAACCAGCACACCTGCTTACACATACTTCCTGTCTATGCTTTTCTCAGTGCTAGGAAAGTGAAATCCTATCCTTGAGAATGCAGAAAATTAATCTGTAGTAGGAAATAAAAAAGGCTCAGCATCCTGTTGCACAATAGGCATGGGGCTAGAGACTCAGGTATCATTTGATGAAAGAAACTGGGAAGAATATACGCCCTATGAGAATAAAATACCAAAAAGGTACCTGTGACACAACTCAGGCCTGGAGTCTTTGTCTGTTTGAACTCTAACCTCTGTTTGCATGACATAACTAAAGGTTTTGGTTTCCATGCTTCAGAAAGTCTAAATCTTTCTCACACACTTACCTATGAAAATTACATTTCAGACGTTTTCATCAAAACAGGAAGACTGAGTGATGCAACAGAGTGAGCACTGAAGGATTTGGTTTTATTTTTCTCTCTGCCACTGCTCTGTTGGATGACAAACTTCATCTTTCTGTGTTTTAGCTTCCACATCTGTAAAAAAAAAAGATAATGAGACTGCAAATAAACTTTCCTCTTCTTACCAGGGAGTAGAAACAAATGCGGAATGAAACTCTTGGTAGAGTTCTAATATAATTAATTGGGGAAAAGCCAGTTCAACTATGAGATTTCTGGGTTTTATGTGATTGTTTTGATTTTCAAAACTTCGCAGAACAGTCCAAAATGGAAAAGAAATCAGCACAGGCTGGCCCAGACACCAAGCCTGTGAAGTGATCTGAGAACAGTTGAGCAACCCTGGAAAGACCATTTAGCCAAATTACCTCCCTCCACAGATTCCAAGGAATGTTCTCTTTCAATAAAAAGAAACGACAGAAAATGTAACATTTCGCTCCCAGATCTTAAGGGTGAGAACTTTTGAGGAGAGATGGAATGTCATCAGCAACAGGAAGCTAAAACACAACTTTTCACACAGTTCTGAAAAGACTACAGAAAATATCAGATGAGAGGTGTTAAGTAGTATAGAAAAATAACAGATTTGGCTTAAAACTAAAGGAAAAAAGTTGAAGGGCTTTGAATAGAGCACTACGATACTGTTGCTGTGTATAGTCAGTGCTACAATTCCTTGCTGAGAGAAAACAAGGCAAGATCCCAAAATCTGTGAATTCTCACAAGCGCTGTCTCACACAACTGGCTTCTTTCTCATGTTCCTGCAGCTTTTAGAGACACTTTACATATGCTCATCGTTCCACCCCACAGCTTCTTTCTTGCTTCATTAGCATGCATTTACATTAATATATTTAGCAAGTCAGTAGATCTTATCTATGTCCCATGTATGGGAAAAGGGAGATATGTCCATTACATCATATCAGGTTTGGTTTGGTCTGTCTAGTCTGGAAGAGTAGGACATTTGAGAGATACAGACACTCTGTTAACAGCAATGATAGTAGGAGGGAGTCTTTGTTCCTGTACTGTTGAGACATTCAGTCAATAAATATAAAGTACGAACACTGCTGCCTTAGCACAACTTTTGACCAGTACAGTTTTAAATGCTCCTTTATAGCTTAAGATATAAAAAAAATCCAAACCCAAAACCCTAAAAACACAACCAACCACAAACATGTCAGAGCTTGCTGTCTTATTTATTTGTTTTGTTAAAATGTTCATCAGTCCAAGAGGACAGCATTAGTGCTAAAGGTTTTGTCTTTCCACCTAGAAAATGTAAATAATTTGAAGTGCAAGAGGATGAGAGAAAAAATTCTCTTTACTTTCCAAACCTCACCTACTTATCATTTGGGTTTTCTAGTTATCTTTCTTTCTAATTTCTTTAGCCTGAATCTTAGCCCAAATTCTTCTTAGGCAAGTTCTGCTATTCTGACAAGATCTAACTGGTCTGATTCACAGAAGGGTGTAAAGCCTGTCAGCAACCAAATTAGTTTTGATTTAACCTTGTGAAAAAAATCCCTTTCGGTTACAGGACCTAATGTCTTAAGGAATTTGTCATTCTGATGGCTTCAGCAGCAATACATGTAGTTGCCCCAGAATTCTTGGCCACCAGGTGTCTTCCAGGCTTAGGGAATTTACGAAACTCTTCCAAAGTGTCACTACACATCGGTGCACCATCACACAATGCGCCATGTACCTAAACCTTCACAGAATCCTCATTATCTATACATCTCAGTCTTCGGGTTTTCCATACACAATCTGCAGTATTCTTCCCTTGAATCAATCCCAGCTGAATCAGCTCAGTGGTCTAACTAAGGAAACTTAAGGAAATGTCATAAAAAAAGCTAAGCAATATGCCCTCTGGTACAGCCTTGCAAACCCCACAAATTCTGACACCTAGACTGAGATGTCCCGTTTTTATCTGAATATCAGTTTCTCCTCCAGTCAAGAGAGAACTAGCCAATACAGATAATGAAGCTGAGAGCCATTCAGCTGTTCCAAATACACTGATAAACCAGTGATATACTTTAAGGGGATTTGAATAGCTTGCTGAATCAACTGAACAGCATTCAGCATGCTAACCATAGGTGTTTGGTGAGATCCACAATGATCTGAGATGTAAAAGACTCCCATGTGAGACTTCTGATATGACAAGCTTTTTAGCAGCTTTTTTTTTTGCTGCTTCATGGAGCAGGAGACCAGGTAGAAAACTCCACAATACCTAAAATGGTATTTGATGCCTGCATTTATGTAACTAAATCCCACGTTAGTTCTCTGCTGAGTATAAAGGGAGCTTAGACATCTGGTTCACATGGAGACACCTACACACTGAAACCCAAATTTAGGTGTCTTAATCTGCTGGCTGAATCCACTCCTTTACTCAGAGATTTCCCGAATTGGCAGCTGTATTAGCATTACATATAAGAGGCCTCGGCGGACATTTTTTTCCATTTCTAATCCACTCATGAGCACATTTGTACTTTTGGACTCTACAATACACTTGCATCAACTTACAACTGTAACTCAAGAAAAAAAAAAAAAAAAAAAAAACAAAGCAAACCAAAACAACTTTCTTTTGCTTGTATTAAATTTGCTGCCTGGAAATTTCACCCAGAACACCTAAACCCTGTGCTGTAAGAAACAACAGAATTAACTTTCTTTATGATCATAGACGTATATTTAAACTGGGGTGGGTTTTTGTGTGTTTGGTTGTGGTTTTTTTCAGGAAGCAATTACACACCTCTATCAGCTTGTTTTTCTCTGTACCTTTCTTGGTGCTTCAAGGAGAATTCCACAGAAACTGAAGTACAAGCCCTTTGGGTTTTACAACAGTACCCCATTCTATTCTTCATTCCCTTCCTAATGTACCTGATGGTTTTTGCCTTTTCAACTACTACAAAGCACAGATCTGCTGTTTGCAATATACTAGCCACAACAGTTCCAGGGATTAATTCCTGAGTGCTCCTAATGAAGTTAAAGGTAGGTGGGATGAACTTGCTTTACAGGCTTTTTCCTCAGTAATGATAGCAGTCTCTTACATTCAGACATCTATTTTTGCAAAGCTATTAACAATATAATCTCTTGGAGATCTTAACCCCCTGTCAAATTTAATGAATATGGCTTAAAGGTTCAAAAGCATTTGAGAGCAGATCAGATAAAGCCATATACATATTCTGAGTTGTCATTCAACCTTCCTTCTTTCAGAAAGCAGGAAAAAAATCCATGTTAAGTGATATGCAGCAAAATTAACAGTAGGAAGGAAGAGTCTGAGAACGAGATAAATGTCCTGCTTCTTCAAATACTCCACATAAACCACCCAGCACTTACAATGGCTTGTTTACTCTGCTCAAAACCATAATCACATATAAACTGTACTAGAGTCTCTCTCTCATCATGGACAACCCTGAGGCAAACTACTGTGAAAGGAAACAAATCACTGAAACAAATGTAAGTTCTTCCAGTTACTGAATGAACAGTTGGAGTTTCCTCCAGTCTTCTCTTATCACAGCTGGCCAACATCTCTACATTTTAGCTGAAGAGGTTTTTTCTGAATCACTTGGATTTACAAAAATAATATACATTAATTCTGTTTGGATTTGGGGAGATGCCTCCTTTTTCAAAGAGCTAATCTAGGAAATCAGGCAAGTCTTAAGAAGTATCTTCTGTAGCTCAGTGTCCCTTTCTTTTATGCCAATTTATGTCGAAGATGTATCAACAACAGAAACATTTAATAAATGAAATTGCAGTGCTTGAGTACACGTGGATCCCAGATTCTGACTACAGTCCATATTGACAAGATCAGTTTAGGTTACAATTTCTCACCAGCACTTTTACATGATTTCTTGCCCCTTGCACATAGGAAGTGGATAAATTAGTTAACACTAATGAGTTATCATAGAGTGTATTAAGCAATCAGGCTGGGCAGATTATCATTATCAGGGATTTTGAGAAATGAAACATAAGTCTGAAAGACCTTACAAGATCAACACTAAAAAGAGCAGTTTATTAATTCTGTTAATAAAATTTTAATCCAGGCACCAGGGAAACTCTATTTGATAAGAACCAAAATAACTATTTAGGTGGATTAAATACCTGGGATTACAAGGTAGGCAAGAAATGACCGAACCAGGACTTCAAAGATAATGGGTCTGCTGAAAGGAGATAGCATCTGTGCTGAGGTGGCTTTTACCTAAAAGAGCTTAACACACCCTTCCAGTCTTCAGGCTAAATTATTATGAGAGATCAAAGCTGCATGTTAGCTATTATGAAACAGGAATTATGAAAAGCTGTCTGATAGGGATGGTGAGTGTGTGGCTATCTCATTTAACTGCACACTTTACTTTCATCTTGATCCCCGCTACCTCATCATCTGCCTGCAAACCTCTGCACAGACTGTCACTGTTTTTTCTCTCACTGCATCTTCTGATTATATTTTGCCTTTTAGTCTCCTGTACTTCAATGCTGTAGCTACAGCTTTCTGACAAGTTCTTTATTCTGCTCTATTTGTGTGATTAGAAAGCACCTTGCCATAATCCCTGAATACCACAGGCAATATCCACCAAAGAATGTGCTTGGGTGTGTCAACACTGTTTAATTTCCACTTTAGTAAAATAAAATCTGCCGTCTTCAAAGTGTCACTCAGCAGCTCAAGTTCTGTGTCTATGTATCCACATTAAAAAAAAAATAAAATCCCAGCCTTGACTGTGTTGAGCAAATCTTGACACTTTGTTTGCTCTTAAACCTCACCAGGATTTACAAACCCAACATACCTTCCATTCTCCCCTCACTCCCCAAAATGAAACCTGCCAAGTCAGGTCATGGATGATGCTGAATCTGTGGTGAAACTACCTCACTGCCCTTTTGTCTAGTACATCAGTGGTTAGATCACTTACTATGGATATGAAAGATCACAGAGTGACAGAATGTTTAGGACTTTGAAGGGACCTCTAAAGGTCATCTAGTCCAACCTTCCATCCAGAGCAGGATCTGAGGATTCAACATGCCTCTCCCACCTGCGAGGATGTCAACTCCTGTTGCTACAGGTGCATATTAACTGCCAAGCTCAAGTTACTTTAGGGTAGTTGTGGTTGATTTCCCTCAGCTATCTCCCCCTTCTGTTGAAGAAGCCAGTTCCCCACATTCCAGCCACCAGCTTCTCAAACCACAGAGCGAGGCAAAAATTTTGGCCCTATCAGTCTGACTTGAGCCTCCTTTCTTCCCTCCAAAGCTGCTGGACAGGTACTTACAGTGACCACTTCAGACCATTAAGCCCAAAGCAGACACCTCCTCGGGGGGCTTCAAAGGGCTTCAGCTTCCAGAGATAGCTGTGAGAGCACTTGAAAGCCTGGCTGGATAGACATCTGGATACACAGCAACTCTGAGGGGAGAGGGGGATTGAAGGCCGCACATCTACAGCCCTATAGCACTGTTTCCCCGCGTTGCCTTATGACCGCGCACTGTTCAGCGAAAGGGAACCAGGCAGTCAGCCCACAACCCCACTGCTTTCCCCCTCAGGTCTCGCCATCTTCTCTGGCTCAGTCCCGCCGCCTGTCATGGCGACCGCGCCCCGACCGCCTCACGTGACGGCGCCGGCTGGGGAGGGTAGGCGGGAGGAGGAGGAGGAGGGAGTGGTCACGTGGCGCTGCCGCCGCGCGCGAGCGGTGCGCGCCGCTACCGCCAGTGCTACCGCCGAGGGCACGGGGCGGGCGGAGGGGTGATGCCGCCACCGTGTCCCGGCGGCCGCCGCGGTGAGTGCGAGGGTGGTGGCTCCGGGGCTGTGAGCGACGGGATCGGTCGCGGCGGCGGCTCCGGGGCTGTGAACGCAGGGCAGTCGTGGCGGTGGTGTGAGAGAAGGCGGCGGCCCCGGCGGAGGAGCCGGCGCAGATGTGAAGAGTAGCCCCGGGGCGTGAGGGACGGGGTCGGCGTGAGCAGTAGCCCCGGGGCGTGAGGGACGGGGTTGGCGTGAGGGGCAGCCCCGGGCGGGCCGTGAAGGACGGGGTCGTTTTCCCGCCTGCGCTGGGGGACGCGGCAGAGCCCGTCCCGGCGGCAGCGGTTACAGTTTCCTGCCGTCCCCGGCCCAGGCTGGCCAGGGGCCGGGGTCGGCTTCAAGGCTTCCCCCTTGCTGACTGAGATGAACAGTGTGAGCTTCCAGCGGGGAGGCCAAGCTCGGGTCGGGTGCCTGGGCGAGCCGGCCGCATGCTGAGGGGCTTCTGATTTAACCTGACCAGCAGCACTCACCGGGGGAGACCCTGGGGCCGGCCTGGGCTGTGCTGCATAGGGTGGAAGCCAACGTAGTTACCGGTTTTGTAGTCTTTAAACGCACGTGAAGGGGCAGCAGCAGCCCGCCTGCAGGTAGACTGAAACTGTGCAACTGTCAGCGAAAAATGTGGAGATCGATAGGTGGGAGCTTTTGCAGACGCTGCGCCTTTCATTGATCCCACCGCAGGGTGAGGGCATTGCCTTTTGGGGGGCTGGTCGACCCTGTGGTGTTTGAAAGGTTTGTCATCTTTATGACTGGGAAAGTTTGTTATTGAACTGTTTCTCTTTTTTTTTTTTTTTTCTGTGGTTTTCAATATATACTTTGGAACTGCCAAGATGGTCCCTTTTTCTTTTGTCAAGTATGTGTTACTCTACGTGGCTGGTCTCTAGCCCTTCTGGATAGTTCCCATTGCCCCATGTGGGTTTTGTTTTTTGTTTTCTTCTGTGTGTTAAACCTCATAAGCTGCAACAGGAGATTCTGGTAATAAGTAACTGTCTCCGAGTTACTTGCAAGGCAGAAGAAAAGTTCTCAGGTTCCTTGTTTGCACGAAAACAGACTGAGCTGAGCAAGCAACCCAGAGCTCTGTGCTGTGGACCAGGGTGCTTAGCAGGTCAGACTTTTCTTTGCTGGGGTATGGCACTGGAAGTAAACACTAGGTTCAGAAGCTGCCTCTCCAGGTAGCTGCTTCACCTTTGCCTCTTGATGGGTGTCAGCCTTAGAACTGCCAGTGAGACTTAATTACAACAGTAATGCTGTCTAGTACAGCATCTCTGCCAAACTATATCCTGACTTCAATATCAGTTGCTGGGCAGCCGCAGTAGATCTTGGGGAACTTTCTTGTGTAATTAGATATAAAGTGCTTCCCCTACTCTTCAAAAGGGGAAAAAAATGTCATGACCTGGCTTTGCTGCTTCTTTGTAAAGTCTGTGCTTTATCTGTTTTGCCCACTGTATTTGGAGCATTGTTTTCTGTTCGAAGGATTGATGAAATCCTTTAATGCCAGTACAGTAGTTTAGCAGGTGGGCAGGATCGTTGGCACTCTGCCAATATGCTTTTTTTCTTTTTCCCTGAAAATGTATTTCAACATAAGAACAAATCCATTTCGACTTTAGAAGGAGTAGTCTGTAAGTGGCATTAAATACTTTCTGTTCTAGCATCTGCTTTTTTTCTCCCTTTCATATGTATTTCATCTTAATATAAAACTGCTCCCAGACATATCTCTCTGATTAGTTTAAGCTGCCCCAAGTGTATGCTGTGCCCAGGAAACTGTGGTACCAACCTTTCTCTGGCAGTATGTTTCTGCCCTTTAGAGAACTCTATAGAGAACCTCTGTTTGTGTGAAATAGTCCAGCTGGAATTCCTGGACCTCATTTTAGAAGAGCATAAAGGTCCAGGTGGTTCCAGATAAGAGGCTTTTGATTAACAAGCAATTGGCCTCCCCCAGTATAACTCTCTCTGAAGAACTGCATGAGCTTTTCCTCATCTCAGGGCAAGATAAGCTCCTGCAGAGTTTGAGGAGCATTTCTGCAGCAGGGAAGGAAAGAATGAACGCTGCAGCTCTAATGACCCTTCATCTCTCAGCCTCTGATGAGCAAGCCAGCCGGTTAAGTGATGTGTGTTCTGGTTTAAGAGATTCTAACTGCAGATTTCAGTCACTATTGCCTGTTGCTTTCTATTTAAATGCTTTGTTTCAGAGCATGCAAATCAATGTCATTATGCATAGGAGTAATACTGGAAAGAGTTCCCGAGAAGCTGCTGAATGACCATAGTTTATGAGAGTGAGTGAATCTGTTTTTATATTGATAAAAATATCAGTAGACGTGATTCAAGCTTTTTAGGGGGAAGAAAGCCCTGAAACAGCATGTCAAGGGAAATAAATACGAATTATTTGTATTTAAAAAATTTGTCAATACAAAACAAGCTTCCTCGTAGTAAATGCTAGAAAATATGAATTTTTGATCGTAGTTATAGGACATGTGTGCAGAGGGAGGCAACCTTGTGTGTCAAGTGGATTGAGATTAGACGTATTTGAGCAGACAGTGAAAATGGGGATTTCAGGTTGTCCAGCAAGAAAGAATGGGGTACTGTGCGTGAAGAGAACAGAGAGAGTATCGTTTGTTCTTCAGTTACCTTACCTGGAGGTACTGTACAAAGGCTGCGGTCTGAGCAGCTGGCAGGCTGCATTTGGCAGTGTGGAGGCTGTGTGTTGATTACTGAAGCAGAGAAGTAAGGGGAGACTTCCAGCTGAGTGGAAAAGGTAACATTTTGAAAAACACAGTCATTCTGTGTTGCTGTGACAGTTCAGTTTATTCTAACCAGTTCCTTCTGTCAGGTTAGGCAATACTGTGGTTACAGGTATCCCTAAATTCAGGTAGTTTTCTGAAGTATCCTTTGTTTTGAAGAGGTGCTGCGACATAACTCTATTGTCTGCTGTTGAACAGCAAAAATAAGCTCATGTATTCAAAGTGCAGAAATTAATTTGCTTATTCTTCTCAAAAGAATATTACAGATGTGAAGTCTGTTTCAATCCCTCGGAGTTTATCTACCTCCCACACTGTCTTGATGCTTATCGAAGGTTTCTTTTCAAAACATATGGTGGCTTATGGAGGTGAATGCATCTGCTGTTGCAGCTACTGTGTTTAATGTATAAAGTGCTGTCAGTACAAAGGCCTTGGCTGTTTCACCAGTGTTTAGCAGCATGAGTAAATGCATTTGTTCAGCTATTTTTGTGTAAGAGTTAACAGTATTTACCACATCCTTCAGCTATGCTCTATCATGTTTCTCATGTGAGTCAGCATTGTGCAATAATTAGTGTAAATACTTTATCTGAAAACTCAGTGAAAGCTAGAAATACACTGCAACAAAAAAGTGGAAAATTGGGAAGCTCATCATACTGTTTCAATCAAAAGTTCACTTCAAGTATACTAGGTTTCAGAAATTTTGTTATATGAACTTCTGAACTACTTCTCTGAGAGAAAACACTCTAATTCTGTAGGTTAAAGAATCAGCGGTCTTACAAAAAATGGACAGTATGAATTGAAGTGCCTGGAAGAGTGATGTGCAGTATCTCAGCCCTTTCTTGTGCAGCCTAGGATTTTGGCAGCCAGATACTTTGCATGTTTGAAACTGGAATAGAAAGTTGAGGGGTGAATCAACTTTTCTACTGTTCACATTAGTTAGTCCTTGTATTCCTTAATACAAGGAACCTCAGGCCTTTGTACTGCCTGCTTTATGCTTTGTAGAATGACCAAGAAATAGATGTAAAGGCTACGGAGGAGTCCTAACCCCAGCACCCCACTCTGTACCTACCAAAGTAGGTACTTTGACATCTTTACTGGCTTGAATTTCTGTTTGGGGCAGGTGAGCTGTTGGGGTTTTCTGTCTTGTGGCAGTAGTGGCATTGCAAAAATTCTGAGTTTCTGAAATTGAAGGTTTGCTGTGACTGATAAGTTATACCTTATCAGCTGTGCTGCAGTGATTGTTCATGTCTGTTCTCTGACTCCTCTTGCTGTGGAGCAAGCTACCTTGACAAAAATAATTTCTTGTGCTGTGTAAGAGGGAAGGAGTATGTTCATGATGACAAGTTGCAGAGCAGCTTATGGGAGGTAGCTGATTCCCTGCAGTAATTTTTTTGTCATTCTCTAAGTCTTCAGCTATGAGACACTGCACTGTTTAAGAAGTTGAATTTTAATTTGACAGGTTAAGCTAATAAACTTGCAGAGGCATGCTAAAAAGAAGGTACCTCAGTAAATGATTGCTATGGGCCAAACTCCTTTAAGCAACTACTTAATGACTCTTTAAAAGCGTGTTCATAGAGTTTGTCTCTTAGTTTATGTAAAACCATCCAAGTACTGCTTGGCTAAATGACATTGGTTTTCCTGTGCAGACAAGGATTAAGTTGGGTGCTTTAAACCCTGGGGGTGGCCTTAATTAAAATGGAGATCCTTTTCCAGGAAGCACAAAACTGTCCTGATATACAGCCCCTTATGAGTCAGTTTTTGAAGGTGTTTTGACTCTTTTGGTAGTTCCTGAAGTATAACATCAAGAAACAATTATGTCACTGTTTCTATGACCTCTCATATTTGTTAGTGAATTTGCTTTCCAGAAGTAGTTTCTTTGGTTTTATGTTTCCTGGAATGCTTTCATTTTGTCATTTGGTGTGAATCTCTTATCTCTTGTGTCAGCAGACATGGAGACTCTTGGCTTGTGAAGTTTCGGACTGCATGCTGACCTTCTGTGCTAGCAGTGTGTTGGAAAGTGTGGCTCCTAGTGAAGTAGGAAAATGTATTTTTGATCTGCTGTTCATTTGTTGCAACACCCGTGGTTTCAACATCAGAATCCCAAGTATCTTTTCCCATTAGAAAAGTTGGCAATAGATAAATAGAAATGACCAGTGGGGTATCGAAAAGGAGTGGTCCACCACTCATTCCTCAAAGGGATTTCTTGGGAGGAGAGTTTGAGTCTATAAGATTGTGTAGAAGGGGATGAAAGACAAAAGAAAATTATTTTTGGTGTAACTTGAACAAGTTTTCTCTCTTTATAAACGATGTAAAATCTCTTTATGCTGTTGATTTACCATTCTAATCCAACAGTTGATGTCCACAAAAATGTGTTTGTTTGGTTTTTTTTTTTTTTCAGAAGCATGCTAGTAGAAGGTCTGTTTACTTACATAAATGGAAAACTCCCCATTGTTGAATACAGTATTTAGCAAGATAAGCCTAACTTGATAGCTTAGTTTAGATGTGTGAGTGACTCCATCTGTAGGTATGGCCATAGTAGGAATAGAAATGGTACCTCTTTGTTAGATTATTGTGCTGTACTAAGAACGGGAAAAAAGAATGTTTCCTAACCAAGAGTTTGCTAGAAATAATTTAGAAATAGTTTTGATGGGTAGGAAAAAGGTGTGAATTATTGCTGTCCTAACCTAGAGCTGATATTTGTCTCATCTCTGGTTATTGCAGCCTTGGAACCTTTGATAGATTTGCCTTCATGTGTCTATCAGTTAGATTTTGTAGGTAAGAGCCGAGATGCTAAGTTGCTAAGGATCTCATAAAAATCTGTAGCAGAGCAAATAGCCTAACCAGAATGTCCCACAGGTCCATCTGACAGGTGTCCTGGTTCTGTCAGGGAATTGAAGACAGAACATGTTATAGGATTATGTCCTGAGATTCCTCATGTATATTAATGTCTGGAGAAATTAGTGGGAAAATTGGAGAACTAGAAAGAAACCTGTGTGCAGAAATTATTTTAAACATGTTGAGAAAATGGATCCAAAAGGAAGAAAATTGCAGGTGGTTTTGGTCTTTCTGAGGGTTTCTTACTGGGAAGAACAAGTCCAGTGCCTCTGCTGTTCCAAATGGCCTGGATACTGCAAGCTCTGTGCTAAAGCTTGGAGTGAAAAACTTCAAGTGACCTTTGTTTCTGGACATGGGAAATGCAAATGGACATGGAATTGAATTCAGCACCTGTTTTTAGTATTTCTCTCAGTTCTACATCGTTTAACAGTGGCAATCCACCCAGGAAAACTCAGTTAGCACACACTGTATGGAGGAGATCTCTGAGACAGGAACATCTCTTAATAGTGTGGAGAAACAGAACATGAGTTAAGAGCTCTGAGCAGCTTACAAGGAGTTAAATATTTTTCCTGTCAGAAGCAGTTTGGGAATTTAATATATAACTTTCTTTAACCTCGCTCACAGTCCTGGTGCTACATTTAATGATTTTTGGGTTTTTTTTTAACAAATAATGTCTATGCTATTATCAGTTACTCAGGCTGCATAAAGGTGTTTGATCCTGGGCTAACTAAACCAAGTTACAATGACAGACAGCAATGCTGAAGTAAATAGCTGACAGGCTTATCGTGGCAATTTCTGACAGATGACTGTAAGTGGATGTTACATATCTGGTATCTGAACATGGGATTTGGAATGTAATTGTATGTAAGCTTCAGCTTATTGGGAAGGAAAACTTTGCTGCAGAAAAAGAGGAATGACGAAGGGAGGTAAGCTTGGAGGTCTATGAATTCTGTAATCTGATGCTGTGGGATAAGATACAATGTAACAATTCTCATTAAGATAGTTTCCAATTCATTATAATTAGTAGTATTAACTTAATTGCAGCATTTGGCCCTTTTTATGTGTCAGGTGCAATCTTTTGAAGTTTCTAGCCTGAGTTTGCAAGTTTCTTTTGTGGATATTTTTTGTTTGTGTGTACAACTGTGATTTCAGTACTGAGTTCTACTTAAGTGGATGGTAGATGTCTGCTTGGAACTAACTACAAATCTGGGACTTGTGCAGAATGTTCTGCCTATGGCCAGTATTCATAGATTTAAAATTGAGACCTGTCAACCCCAGTTTTCATTGTCCTGCTGAAAAATATTTCAGTGAGGTCTGTTTTGTTACAGAAAAATTGCTGCCAGCTTTTGTAAGCCTGATTTTAAAAAAATATCTATTTTATTTTTTAGAATTAGAGAATGTTTTAACTTTTCTTGTAAATGGCTGAAAAAGGCCCAAAGCACTTCTTATGAAATTTTTTTTTAAAGATAAACAGCAAACATACCTAGAAAACCTCAGTTCAGATGTGATCTAGAAAATGAGGAGCAAAGGAATTTTTAGAATTGAAGTTTTTATACAGGTTAATGATAATTTTCTCCAGCATTACTCTAGTCTAATCTGTTGATACTATGATGAATGCCTTAGAAATACACTGATTGATTATGCTTCTCTATTGAGTCATGGTAAAATGACCAGGCTTGTTTGTGCTGCCAAATCCATATAGATCATACATCAGCTGGCAGGGGGAGGGTGGAAGAGTATGATACAAACACCTCCCCAAACATAGAAAAGTAGATTGATGCTCTTGGGGCAGTGTATGCAGTCCGATGAGCAATATCCTTGCAGGATTCATGTCCTAAGACCCATCCAAATTAGCCTGTTGTCACAGAGAAGCTTGTCTTTGACTTCCTTCCCAGTTAGGACTTGCAAGCAGTGCTCAGCAACAAAGTGTTAAGTTTCAGGCTCCGGGTTTTATTGTTCACTGAGGATGAAGACACCAACTGGATTTGACTGCTACTGCAGTAAATGTGTTTTCACGATGTAACCTTGCACTGCTTCCTTAGGGCAGACTCTTCTGGAAAGTAGGTAAGCAAGTGTTCTTCTGTTCAGCTGTTCAGGTAGAAGTGTGTCTTACCTAATAATTTTGCATGTGTCTGTATTTTTACTGTTATTTTGGTGAGCTTTGCAGGCATAAAATGCAAGGAACAGCTAAGTAGATTTTAAACATTTAGAAAAGGTATTAAGCAGCTTACTTGTGTGTAGTTGACCTTGTAAGCTCTCTTACGTTTTCTATTTGTATGTAGTGCTGGTGGGTTAAACTAATGTTTAGATACATAGATCTTTAACATGAGAGGTATGCAACAGAAAAAGTTGTCAGTGTAGGTGTTTTAATCTTTCTGTTTTCTAAGCTTTACGTGAAGGAAGGGCTGTATTACAAAATGCACGCATCTTTGGGGACAGACCGTGAGCATTCCGGCTTCCCCGAGAGCTGGTTTTGCTAATGAAGGGACATCTCACTATTTCAGTTGGAAGAAAGTATTTGTTAGCAGTGAAAAGGAAGAAGGTATTTTTAGGAGTCCGTGAATGGCATGACATGTATTTATATGCCAGATGGCTTAAAGTAACATCCAGCCAAGCAGCCCTATGGTGCAGTGTTTGTTAGGAGGACAGATGAGAAAATTCTGTACATATAATTGTGCTTTGGGAAACAAGTAGTGGTTTTTTTGGGTGGGGTGGGGGAGGTTGAAGAGGACACTGCAGCAGCATGAAACTGTCTACTGTTGTATGGTACTTATTTACCCGGTATTGAGCACTGGGATTTTGTTTCTAATCCAAGTGTACTTGTTTTAATCAGACTGTACTATTAGGTTACTTTTTTGATGCAGTGTTGTACCACTTGTAACTTAAAGGGGTGTTCTTTGTTGTTTGTTTACATAAGATCCTGACTCTAATGAACTTTTAATTCCAAAAGTTGTAACTGCTTTTCACATTAGAATTGTGTCCTTAAATGAGAGCCATTGTGATATACTCTCACTCCTTAGAGTATTGGGAGAAAGGTATCTGTTATCAGTAAGGGAAAAAAAAATCTAGTATGTTTTGTTGTTGACAAAGAAGTGAAAGATGTTATTTCAGATGATACTTTAAAACTTCTTCAAGGGAGCACTTGAAGTGGAGGTGGGTCAAGAAAGAATGTCACATTTTTAGTATAAAAATGCTCAAATGTTTATATTCACTCTGATATGGCAGCTTGCTAAGTAAAGCTGCTTTTTACTGGAGTTGGGAAATTCCAAAAAAAGCTTAATAAGCAGACTTATGTTCCTAGAGGAGGTGTTTCAATATATAGTTGACAGATTTAAAAATGATAGTATGCAATGCTTAGACATCTCTGGTTAAAGTCCAAAAAAAGAAATACAAATGAGTATAGAAGTGAGTCATTTGACAGTGGTAAAATAGTGAGGGGTGAGAACTTAGACATAAAGAAGATAAATTTTAAATTTTTTCCTAAAACACTTTATACTTTCCAGACTTAGTATACTCATAATACAGTTTTTTATGTCTTTAACAACTCATGAACTAGTCTATCTGTTTGCCTTTCTTTATAAGTAGAATGGATGTTATCGGTATTCTAAGATTATTTATCTATATAGTGTTTATTTATATTTATTCCAGGATAATTTAGTTTAGATGGTATGATACAGATTGTATAGCTGTGCTGAAATTACTAAACTGTTGGCTCTCAAAGCTTTTAAAGTTGCAATTAGAAGTGACTTACAGAGGCTAATTAAAAATAGATTTTAGTGTGTCATCTCATTAAAATGAATGGGAACAGTGATCTTATGCAAGAGGACAGCTTGTGGTCCACAGTATATTTCTGTCTGTGAGGGCTGCTGTGACTGGAGTTATATTGGTCTTTAACTCTTTCATTCTCCCACCTTGCATCTCACTAAATAGCTTGCTCTTTTCTTGATAAAATTCTTATAGGTAGCTTCAGGTTCTCTCCTAAAGCTGTCTTGTCTGCAGGCTGAAGAATCCCAACGTCTTCAGCTCCTCACAGTGCAAGTGTTCCAGCCCTTTACTGTCTTGGTGGCCTTCCACTGAACTAATCCTGTCTTGCACTGGCAAATCCCAAGCTGGGTACAGTGCTCTGCCTGTGATCCTAGGAGTGTTGGGGACTGGTGTGTGTGTGTGTGTTTGTGTGTGTACTGGCTGTGCTCCAGCTGGTAGGCTGTCACTGCTGCAGGGATGTGCTGCTGGCTTGTATTTAGCCAGACCTCCCAGGTCTTTCTCTGCAGAGCTGGTCCACAGACTGTGTCAGGAGACTTGGCATGTGTCCTTGCTGAATATCACGAGGTAGGTTCCTGTTGGCCCAACCTGCCTTTACACAAGTAGTTACCCACCTATACTCTGTCAGAGACAGACATTTAATTCATGGAGTACCCATCTCTTCTGTAGGGTCAAAAATTAATGGTTGTTGTAATTAAGAAACAAGCTGGCAGGTAGATGTCATTGAGTGCTAAAAAAGTCAGTAGGAGGGGATTTATAAGGAGTTAAATTGGATTGGCACTTAGATTCTGGAGCACATGAAACACTAAGCTTTTATTTGGAAATAGCTCTGGGTTTTGTTCTGAATGTATGTTCCTTCAGTGGTTGTTGCTCCTGGTAATGTGTGTTGGAGTCTGAAAGAAGAGCTGCCTAAGGCACCCCTTTTTTCATCTTGCCAATCTATTAACTGTGACTCTCCTTAAGAGTCACATCCTTGATGTTGGTTGCAATTGAAAGGATGCCTGAAAAAAATTCTTAGGAAAGTGCAGAGACTGCAAATGGCATCCCTGTTTGTGTAATGACTGGATTATTGGAGTGTTAACTCCTAACTGGGCTTCTGCTCATTGTACTGTTAATGCTGTTGTTTGCTAGTGATCACTGGAACAGGTTGCGCAGAGAGGTGGTGGAGGCCCCATCCCTGGAGATATTCAAGGTCAGGCTTGATGGGGATCTGAGCAATCTGATCTAGTGAAGATGTCCCTGCTCACTACAGTGGGGTTGGACTAGGTGACCTTTAAAGGTCTCTTTCAA
Source organism: Heliornis fulica (assembly GCA_013399135.1). Taxonomy (NCBI): domain Eukaryota; kingdom Metazoa; phylum Chordata; class Aves; order Gruiformes; family Heliornithidae; genus Heliornis; species Heliornis fulica. The sequence continues at coordinate 224,329 of VXBZ01005680.1, read as the reverse complement.
CCTAACACATTCTATGATTCAGCTGTAAAACGGAAAACCCTGTTCATACTGGTCCTTGTTTTGGAAGAGGAGCAATGGTATCTATAATATCTCGGGGGCTGAGAAGTATAGGAAGAGTTAAGACTATTAAGAGAAAAATGGCATTTGTAAATAGTATTACTCCATCTTCTTGGGTTTTTCTCCCCAAAATAAATAACAAAGTAAAAGAAAAGATTGTAGGAGGTCATGCAAGAATTATATTCTGTAGAAAGATAAAACTAGTTGAATGATTATTTTTTTTTCTACTGGAATGATCTTTAAAAATTAAGATTATACATGTCTGTTTCTTGCCTTAATATAGGACCAAAATATGCAGGTAGTCTTGCAGGAAGTCTGGGTGGTATGAGTTGTGTATTTGTCTTCAATTTCTTGTTGTTTTTTTTTTTAGGCAAAAAGCTGGTTTTGGAAAAAAACTACAAGCAGACTTGGAGGTTTTCTCAAATAATTCTTGCTTCTATTTGAAAAATCTTGAGATTAGTCTGATCCTCTGTTTGACCTCTGACAAACATGAATTTTGGCACCTTCATAAAATATCTAGTCATACAGTGTGTTTACTAAACTGCTGAGGTTAATCCAAGCAGATGTCAGTGTTTAAGCAGTGGCAGGCCATATACTCTGAAAATACTTCTCTGTTTAAGCCAGAATATTGTGAAATGCAACTGGCATTTTTTCTTCTTTTCATTAAAAATATTGAAGGCTAACACACTGCCCAACAGGTTACTCACAACAAGCTGTTCCAGACTGCTTGGGTATTATTGTTGGGCAATTACTAGCTGAATGTAAATGCTACTGAGTTTAATGTACATGAAATGTGTGTCGTGCTGGTGGTGTAAGGATGCTGCAAGAAGCTGATGTGACATGGAAAGCAGTGTTCCACAGTAGTTACTGAAGATCAAACCTGGCAGGTAGGCCCCTTAAATTTTTTTCTGTTTTGCAATTGATTGACTTTCAGGGACTTTTACTAAGTTACTAATATGTAACTTTATAGTTCTCTTAAAAAAAAAATATCAATGATTTACTGCTTGTGCAAGGAACTGAGACTTCTGTATTGGAATTCATGGAAATTAAAGAGGAATATTTTACTCTTAAGTATTTCTGGCATGTGGGTCTGCAGACTCGGTTCCAAGGCTTTGCCAAAGTCTCAAAACTGAGGCAATAAATATATGGTAGTAAAAACAGAGCAAAAAGAGGGACTGAAAGGCAGAATATTTGGTTAGAAATTCTCAGAGTACAATGCCTTTCAGTCTTGCCCTCCTCTGAGCTGATGCTGACAGGGGCAGGTTCTAAGATAAGATTTTTCTTTTCTCAATCACTCCAGTTGCCTCCAAAATGGATTGTAATTTCCTGATGTAGGAGATGCTGCCATCTTGAATGATTTGTGTTTGTCATGTTGGAGTGTCTCTATATTCCTAAGAATGACAATGTGAACAACCATAAACTCCCATGTATCACTAGGGTCTTGTATTTATGAATGAATGCTTGTAAAATAGTTAAAGGTAAAAGCTTCTATATTGCTGAGGGAGAGGAAATGTCTTCTGGTTGTTCTGGATGTTCTTTACTGCATGATTTCTTGGGAAAGATGTTTGAGATGCTCTTGGAAACTGTGTTGCTTTTTGGAAATGAAGGAGGGAGCATGATAGACCCCTTGAGCCTAGTCTCAGTTACCAGTAAAATACCTGAGGAGCTCTACTGTGAAACAATTCTTCTTGATATATTAAAATCGGAGGTATTTCTTAATGCCAGTTAGTATTTGTGTTTGCATTTGAATAAATAGAAATTGATTTAAACTGTACTGTTCAGATAGCAATTAATCGCTGTAATTCAGTGTTACAGTATTTATTGTGTAGGTGAAAATTATTCTTATGAGCCGATTGGTATTATTATCTAGATAATGCAGTTCTGCTTTTTTTAAAAATTTTTGTTATTTCTAATTGTTCCAACCTGCCAGCTTTTCTTGCATTGGCAGAGCTTTAGGGCTGTTCAGTTAAAAATATACATATTGCATGAGAAAAACAGTTTATATATCAGGGCTGAGAAATATATTAATACTTTGGATTTGAAACGCATATCCTTTGCATCTCCTTCATTCATGAGCAGCTTGTCTCCATTAAAAAAAAAAAGTAAGGGGTAGGGTGGGAGGATTAAAGAAATGGTTTCCTTAAGTTTCAAAACTCTGCTTGGAGAAACCAACAGAGAGATGGATCCTTAAGGCAAACATAAAGGTATTTTGATCATGTATAGGCAGTCAGAGACAGTTGTTGGGCAAATTGGGAAAGTGTCTTTCCTAGAAGACTCCACAGAACTGTAAAGCAAAGGGGTCTGGACAGGGTAAAGCTTATCATTGTATCTAGATGGCTTGCAGAAGAGAATCATAGATAAGGAGATGAATGAGGTAAGAATCAAGAGCCAAGTGGCTACCTCTGTGAACTGAGTGTTTCCTCCTGTGTCCTTGTGACCAGGTGAAGTATTCACTCCTCCCACCCTCTGGTTTGTTTTGAATTAGTTATTTCTTTCATTGTGTGTATTGATGTAGGTATTTCTTCTGTGGTATGCTGAGATGAGTGAAGGAATACTTCTTTCTTGGTGTAAGAAACACCAAACAGATGAGGCCCTCTGTAAACAGGGGCAGTCTCACATTCACAAGCCCTTGTCCTCATGGAGGACTTGAACCACCCTGATACCTGTTGGAGGGATGACACAGCAGGGCATAAGCAGTCCAGGAAGTTCCTGGAATGCATTGATGATAACTTCCTTCTTCAAGTGATAAAGAGATGTCAGTGAGGAGAGGTGCTATGCTAGACCTTGTTATCACCAAAAAGGGTGGAGAAAGTGAAGTTTGAGGGAAGCCTTGACTGCAGTGATGCTGAAACAGTGGATCCTTAGGGCAGCAAGGAGGGCATGTGGCAAGCTTATTACCCTGGACTTCAGGAGAGCAAGCTTCGGCCTATTCAGGGATCCTCTCGGTAGAGGATTATTGGACAAAGGCCCCAAGAGGGGCCTGAAAAAGAAAGCTGGTTAGTAATCAAGGATCACCTCCTCCGAGCTCAGGACTGATGCATCCCAACAGACGAAGGAAGGCATTAATTCCTGGAGACCTGCATGGATGAAGAAGGAGCTCCTGGGCAAACTCAAACGCAAAAAGGAAGTCCACAGAGGGTGGAAGCAAGGACAAGTGGTAGCCTGGGAGGAATACAGAGAAATGGTCTGAGCAGCCAGGGATCAAATTAGGAAAGCTAAAGCCCTGATAGAATTAAATCTGGCCAACAATGTCAAGGGCAACAAAGAAAGCATCTGTAGGTACATCAGTGACAAAAGAAACGCTAGGGAACATGTGTGTCCTCTCAGAAAGGAAATGGGAGACCTGGTTACCTGGGTTATGGAGAGGGCTGAGGTACTCGACAGTTTTTTTGAACTCAGTCTTCAATGACAAGTGCTCCAGCCACACCACCTGGTTACAGAAGGGAAAGGCAGGGACTGGGAGAATGAAGAACCACCCGCTGTAGGAGAAATCAAGTTAAAGACAATCTGAGGAACCTGAAGTTGANGTAGCCTGGGAGGAATACAGAGAAATGGTCTGAGCAGCCAGGGATCAAATTAGGAAAGCTAAAGCCCTGATAGAATTAAATCTGGCCAACAATGTCAAGGGCAACAAAGAAAGCATCTGTAGGTACATCAGTGACAAAAGAAACGCTAGGGAACATGTGTGTCCTCTCAGGAAGGAAATGGGAGACCTGGTTACCTGGGGTATGGAGAGGGCTGAGGTACTCGACAGTTTTTTTGAACTCAGTCTTCAATGACAAGTGCTCCAGCCACACCACCTGGTTACAGAAGGGAAAGGCAGGGACTGGGAGAATGAAGAACCACCCGCTGTAGGAGAAATCAAGTTCAAGACCATCTGAGGAACCTGAAGTTGCGCAAGTCCAAATAACCTGTAGAGATACATTTGTGGGTCCTGAGGAAACTGGATGATAAAGTTATGTCACTTTCCATCATATTTGAGAAGTTGTAGCATTCCATGTTTACAAGGGCATGTTGTGATAGGACATGGGGCAGTGGTTTTAAACTGATGCAGGGTAGGTTTAGATTAGACATAAAGAGGAAGCTCTTCACTATGAGTGTAGTAAGACACTTGAATAGGTTGCCCAGAGAGATGGCGGAGGCCCCATCTCTGGAGACCTTCAAGGTCAGGCTTGATGGGGCTCTGAGCAAACTGATCTAGTGAAGATGTCCCTGCTCACTGCAGGGGGTTGGTCTGGATGGCCTTTAAAGGTCCCTTCCAACCTAACACATTCTATAATTCTAAGATCATTGAGCAGATCCTCATGGAAACTATGCTTAGGCACATAGAAAATGAGGTGATTGGTGAGAGCTAACATGGCTTCACTAAGGTCAAGTTGTGCCTGACAAATTTGGTGTCATTCTACAATTGGGTTACAGCATTGGTGGGTAAGGGAAGAGCAACTGATGTCATCTCTCCTTTGTGCTTGCTCAAAGCATTTGACATTGTCCCACATGACATCCTTGCCTCTAAATTGGAGAAACATGGATTTGATGTCTGGAACACTTGGTGGATAAGGAATTGGGTAGTTGGTTGCACTCGAAGAGTTGGAGTAAATGGCTCAGTGTCCAAGTGGAGTCCAATGGCAGGGGTTGGAACTAGATGGTCTTCGAAGTCTGTTCCAACCAAAACTATTCTGTGATGCTGAGGAGAGCTGCAGATGTGTGAATGTGCTTGTGTTTTGTATGTGTAAAAGTAGAGGGCTGGAAATGTTCTGCTGGTTCATGTGGGAAAGTCCCAAATAGGCCTTGCATTGCTTAGGACTTGAAAAATCTAATGTGGCTTCTTTGTAAAAACACATCTGTAAGAAGTCATGGCTCTGACGCAAACTGTGACTCCTGTGGCTGCTTAAGTGGTAGAAGTGGTTGAAATCCATAGGACAGTGGTTGTGTAAATACATATGTGTTGGTGAATAAAGTAAACTAACAAGCCTTACTTAATGTGCTTTTCATCGGCAGAGTTTACGTTTTTTTTCCATTTTGCCTTCAAAATGAAGCGTCTAACAAAACATTTGGTGCTTACAGAAAATAAAAAGCGAGTCTGTGTTTTCCTGCCAAAGGTGTTACTGAATGCCCTGGTTGAATAGTGAGCTCCTGAGAGGGCCTGGTTTTCTGCATTGTGGAGATTCTCACATCTGATTTAAATGCTGTATTTCATCTTCTGTATCCTTCTACGAAACTGCAAAACAGTGAAGGAGGGGAAAAGGGGGTGAAGCAGTTCTGCTCTAGCAAGGAGCATGTGGAAAGAATATCATGGTCTGGTTTGCATTTGTTCCCTTTGTGAGAGTGTGTGTGCTTCTAGCCTGGTGAGGAGGCTCTCTGGAGATGGAAGAGATGTATGGCAGTCTTAGCCCTCTGATTAGTAATTTATCCCTTCCTCTTTAATCTGAATATGCCTAATGCTCATCACAGCAAGCTTGACTCAATGTGCCATAGCAGCAAGGTAGAAGAGATGCAGGAAGCTGGGGAAATCCTTGGTCCGTGATGAATTCTGCTCTGCATGCCTGTCTTCCTACTGTTACCTGAGGTAGAAAATGTTATTTTGGGTTTTCCTGTGCAAGCTGCAGTGTAGGTGTGTCCTTAAACAACCCTGAAATGGAAAGGTTCCTTCTGTTATAGTAATTTTTATCATAATAAAACAGTTCTGTTCGACAATGTAAGTGCATGCGCTGTGATATTCTGGTTGTGTGTCTCTGTTAAAATAGTGAATGGAAAAAAACAACTCAAGCAGGTTTTGAGGAGTAGTGTCTTAGGCTTGGACAAGTCTTACAGCAAATGATATCCTTGGGGCCATACAAAAAAAACCCTGTCAAGCACCCAGATCTTCCTTTATGGATAAATATTGTCTGCAGAGTGTCTGGCAATAAGAATTATAATGAGAGGATATATTTGTTTATCCAATCTTGTTCCTTTGCAGCCTCTCATGCTTTTTCTCAGCCTGGATCCTTGTTGATACAATCATTGACCGCTCTTTGTACAGTGAGGAAGGGTGGTCTGTGCCTGTGCAACTTGTAAACTCATTCTCCTAGCCAGAATGTGGGGTTTATTTTTGAACAATTTATGCCCCAGAGCATTTGTTGCCTGACTAATTTCATGGATTTACAGTTAAGCAGCAAGATTTCTGTGTGTCACTGTTGGAGAAAGAGCCTATTTCACAGAGGCTGCAATTATCTGTGTGCATGGGGTCAGTGAGATTTAAACCCTGTTTAAGACCTTTTTAAGCTCCTTGAGCTTTACTGCTGCGTAGATTGTTGCCTTGAAAAAACGAGGGAGTTTGACATGCTGAGAATAATGGATAAATTATTTTTTTAGGAAGTTTTTGGGTTATTCTTTTTTCTTTTTTTTTTCTTTATTTTACTTTATGGGTATTTTATTTTTGGAAAGGAGACAATGATCTGCTGCAGCCTGGGAAATGTGAGCTCAAATTTTGACATGTATTCTTTTTGGATGTGAATCACCTAGGTCTCAGAAGTACATTGCCAAAATAAGTGGGAACTTTATAGGTTTCTTTGGGATCATGAACACCTTCTACCACTGTTCAGTAGTTTTCCATATCGAGAAGGGAATAATCTGTACTCATAAGTGTTGTTGTGGTTTGTTCTTTGCCAGGCTGACCTCAAGACTCCTGTTAGTTTCCTACTTTTGAAAAGTCTGAAAAATGCATCCGCATAAACCCTTGATTTCCACTCTAATACCTTGTTTTCTTAAAACAAATGTTTTGCTAATGAAAAGGTGATTAAATTGTTTCCTGACTTTTTGTTACTATGTGAAGAATTTGTTGTGTTTAGATGAGAGAAATTTATTTCTTTGAGTTAGTGTTTTCCTTGGTTTTGGGACCTAAGCTGTATAGTTTTTTGGGTTGGTTATTAATCTTTTTCCTTTTGAAAGTTTTTCAGTTTTTAGAAACTCCAGAAACTTTAACTGATTCTCCTGGGCTAAAAATAAAATGTTATCACTACCTTCATATGCTTAACTTCAGGGACTTACCTACAAAGGAAATTTTCAATATTGCTTGGGGAAATTGTGTTAGTGGATGAGAGCCTAAAGTGAAAATCTCATCTGGGTTCCTTCCTTCCAGCTCTAAGTGGGCATCTCCTCCAGGGAGTATAGAAGCTCTGCTGAAGTCTGCAGTGACTGTAGTAACCTGGTAAATTATGTTGGAGTGTTTTGCTCTTTGCCTGTCCTGTATCTGTTTCCTTTCTTCTCTACAGAGAAGAGTATCTGTAAATGTGACTTGACATTTTGTGGTGTTAAATTGCATGCTGTGATTTCTGCAGTTTCTGGGATGTTCATGATGACTGTTCTTAAATTGGGACCAAGGACAACTGAACTGGGCTGCTGGCTAAGGTGGCGTTGCTTAAGCAAGGGGCTTGGACAAGGTGACTTCAGAGGTCCCTTCCAACCTCGGCTGTTCTGTAAAGAATCTGTTTCATGTTTGAAAGCAGTAGTATCTGCACAGAATGTGCAAACCAGTCATGTTTATTTTTAAGTAGGAAAGTGAAAAGGGATTTCATTCTTAAGGTGTTTGCTTAAAATTTAGATTACAAAAGACATTTAGTGGAAGTGCAACCTATTAGGAAATGCATTCTGTGCATGGACCTGATGAGGTAACAGCAGCATTCTCAAAATGTGTGTTTTTATTCTTTCAGATAATTGAGAATGGGTCCTCAATGATGCTAAGTCTACAATGGGAAGTGTCACGCTTCGCTATTTCTGCTATGGGTGCCTTTTCACATCTGTGACCTGGACACTTCTGCTCTTTGTTTATTTCAACTTCAGCGAAGAGAACCAATCCTTCAAGAATGTGCCCGTCAAGGGGCTGGAACCTCAGAGGCCATTTCCAAAAAAATTCTACCCCCGTTTTACACGGGGGCCTGTTCATATACCTGATTTGCAGCAGAAAGAGAATAAGATAGGAAATCATCTTCGAAATCGTGTCCAGGACCCAGTGAAGGGGGAGGTAGAATTCTCTCCTGAAATGGGTAAGTGGTTTTCAGTGCTGGAGACAAAATTAGTACAACATTAGAAGAAATGAGATAGTATGATTTGTTTGGCTACTTTTAAAGGATTGTGGGGAAAACTGTGTAATGAAGTAGTTTTTGCTGTTAAAATTCAGGTGGTACTAGGGGCTCTCTTTGGGAATTATGTGAAATTTATTCCATTGCGTTGAATCTAAAATACGCTATTCCTGACATTTATAGCTGTGCTCTGTAAGTGCTAATGAGGAGAACTGGATTACAGCGAGGTGTCATGATTTTGGAACGTTTAGTGTATGCTTGTTTCATATCTCCTATGTTGGCTGGGCTCAAGTACATGAACTTTTATTAGCTACAGAAAAACTGCCTATATGCAGTAATTAAAAGTATCTTGATAGTAATACACAAGGAAGAAAACCCATTGATTTGGAGAATATCCTTGCAGTATGAAATCATCTAAAGAAAATGCGTAGGACAAATTCCAGTGAAAGATTTATTAAGACAACAGTGGTTAGGGCCAAATCCTGCTCACTTTGCACCATGGAATGCCTGTGCGTTTCATTTGAAGCATATTTCCTCCATGAGGTGATTTGGACTCGTCTTCCAAATTTGCCTTCCAGACTAAATGCTTTAAAGTGTATTTAACTGCTTGCAGCTTAGTGTTTGCTGTTGTGTTCAGACACACAAACTGCAGCATGCTGCACACTGGCCTGCGAGCGTGCAGTGAGTCTGGGAGCAGGCGTTAGTGTTGTGCCGTCCGTGTCTGCTGCTTTTGGAATTATGGCAGAAGTTGAACATTTATATCTGGTTGAAGTCCTCTGCCATTACTTTGAATGAACACTGGATCACCAGCTTCAGGAGTTCACAGAACTTTACCACATTTCAGTTTCTGAGTTGGTCATGAGACATGTGTGAATATAGAGAGGAAAAGCCAATTCATGTTGCCATGTGCCATTACAAATGTTTGTCAGCTCACATCGTAAAGCGTAAGAACCAGGTGCGGGGGGAAGACCAGTCCAGAGTTGGCTATTTCTTTCCAGCTATTCAGTACTGGCCAGGAAAGAAATTGGACCTTTTTAACTAAGTCCCTTGATCTTCAAACCAAGTGGCTGGTTTGTTTGGTGAAAGCCAAGGGGAATTAGAGTGCCAGGATAAATATTAAATGAATCATCAGGAGGCAGCTGGCTCTCTCTTAGATCAGGTGCTGCAGGAAAGGGCTTCCTGACCATCTAGGGTAGAGCAGTGATAAACATACAAAGCAAAAAAAAAGAGAAAAATAATAACAAAATAGTTTGTAATGCGATAGCCAAAACCAAACTGTTAGCTGGTAGGACAATCTTTTTTTTCTTTTTTTTTTTTGGTGGTGGTGGTTTACATGGAGAAGCTGAGACTGATGTTTTGATTGCGAAGTCCCTATCTTCCAAGGGATTTTATCTGCTATTTGGGCTGAAATCTTTTAGACTTTTTGTTTGCATTTTGGATATTGTTCTTCATGAAAGTGCTTTAAAATTACTAGCGTTCCTTCTTGTCTGTATTCAGAAGACCAGAAAGCTGAGTCTGTACTCTCTTTAGTTACCAGTGATAGAACCCAAAGGAATGATGGTAGGGGAGGTTTAGGTTAAAGATTAGGAAGAGGTTCTTCATTGAAGTGGTGGTTGGGCACTGGAATGGGAAGTTGGGCACTCCGCAGGGAAGTGGTCACAGCACCCAGCTTGACTGAGGACAAGAAGCATCTGGATGATGCACTCAGTCCTGTGATCTTACTTGATTGGCCCTGTGTGGAGCCAGGAGTGGGACTTAATGATCCTTATGGGTCTCTTCCAACTGAGTGTAATCTATGATTCCGACAAACTAGAAACCTTACATTGGTATTGCATGTGGCTCAAATGAGGACTGAGTTACAGCTTCAGGCTGCTGGTGATGGAAGAGTGACATCACTGAACACACCTCATTCCTACCCCATGATGCAGCATCCACGCTGTGTAGGTGTACCCTATGTCTTTTGCAGATCAGATATCAACACCAGGCACTTCCCACTTGCCTTGACATTTGTGCAGGACCATCTGCTCTTGAGGTGTTTGATAGTACAGGTGCAGTGCCATCACTGTACTGAAGACCAAAAGTGACAGGGTGGGAGGTGTGAATGGTGGGTGCACAGAATTCCCTCTAGATCACCCTATAGGTAGACTTTGTTGCTGAAACACGACTAGTAGTGACACAACTTTACTCTGAAGGTCATCCAGGACTATATGTTTGAAAAGGAAGAAAACCTGAAAACTTTTTTAATGACCTTTTCTTCTGCTCTGTGTCACTTTCTCTGGGCTTTAGCTCAGCTGGCTTTTGCTTAGCTGTAAAAACTGGAAAATACAGATATGAAGATAGGATGTGAGGTTTGGGTTTGTTCTGCCTTAAAAAGAATACTAAGGGGTGATACTTTATTTCTGTCAACAGTAATTTAATGGGAGGCTGGAGGGAAGGTGGAGCCAGACACTTTCTGGAGGTATATGGGATCATGATAGGAAGTTAAAACAAAGAGGAGATTTCTATTAAATAAGAGGATGTATTTGGTTTGTGTGGCAAGGATTTGGTATCAGGAAAGCTGCAGTGGTGGCTTATGTGAGAAACTGCTTGAAAGAGCTGCTAGAAGCATCCTTTGTGTCTGATAGAGCTGCTACCAGCTGTCTCCAAGATGGACCCATGGCTGGCCAGGGCCAGCCCATCAGTGGCAGTGGCAGTGCTCTGTGAAAATGGAGTTGGGGCGGAGGGAGTAAACCTGTGCTACAGCAATGGCAGCTGAAGAGACGAGTAAGGTGATGTGAGAAACAACCCATCAGACTCCAAAGTCAGGGAGGAAGGAGGGGAAGGAGGTTCTCCAGGCATCAGAGCAGACTCCTCTGTAGTCTGTGGAGAAGACCGTGGTGAGGAAGGCTGTCCCTCTGCAGCTCATGGAGGGTGATGGCGGAGCAGAGATTCCACCTGCAGCCCATTGAGGATCGCAACCCAAAGCAGGTGGAGGCACCCAAAGGAGGCTGTGATCCCATGGGAGGGCTGCACTGGAGCAGGCTCCTGGCAGTACCTGAAGCCCAAGGAGAGAGGAGCCCATGCCAGAGCGGGTGTGCTTGCAGGACTTGTTACCCCATGGGGACCCACATTGGAGCAGTCTGGGCCTGAAGGTCTGGACGCTGTGGAAGAGGCCCATGCTGGGGCAGTTCATAAAGAACTGCAGCCCGTTGGAAGGACTCATGTTAGAGAAGTTCATGGAGGCTGCTTGCTGTGGGAGGAACCTTAGGCTGGAGCAGGGACAAGGAGTGATGAGTCCTCCCTGTGGAGGAAGGAAGGAATGGCAGAGATGTATAATGAACTGACGCCAACCCCCATTTCCTACCCCCCTGCGCTGGAGGGGGCCGGGCAAGAAATGGCTAGTTCCCAATGGCCTGGGAAGAAGAGTAGGGAGTGAGGAAGTGGTAAGGGGATTTTAAGATTAAGTTTTAGTTTTCATTTCTTTTGATTAGCAATTACTTTTTCTGGGTTGAGCCTGGTTTGCCTGTGATGGTGATTGGTGAGTGAGCTCTCCTTGTCTTTATCTCAACCTACATGTTTCCTCTGCCCTGTCTGTCTGAGGAGGGGAATGATAGAGTAACATGAAGATAACAATGTTAGGAGTTGGTTGTTGTAGAATCTCCATCCTTGAAAATTCTGGAGGCTTTCAAAACTTAACTGGACAGTTAACTAAGCATCCTGATGTAGTTGGACCTTCTTTGAGCAGGGGATTAAACCAGATGTCTCTTCTAACCTAAATTCATTTATGATTATATGAGACATATTATCCTGGATGTATGTATGGTAGCATGTGGATGAAGAACCTCCTAATTAATTTTTTTCTGTAGATTTGGAACCATATGGAGATGATGGTCAGGGTGGATGGACATAAATTATGTGATCTGTGCTCACTTGTACTGAAATTTCAGCAAACTTGACTCTGTAGCTTGATAATATCCTCTAGATATGCTTAGTAGTGCCCTCTAATGTAGCTCTAGAGTATATGTTCATCTCATTCTGTGATATATGCATCTCATTCTGTGCAGCCAACTGAACAGGAAAGTCATTGCTCTGTTGCTTGGATTGTTGCAGAAGTGGCTAGCAGACACAGGTAGTGGCTACCACTTCCCTCCTCCCTCCTCCTCACCCTTTTTTTTTCCCTAGAATTGAGTGAAGCAGCATAGTTACTATTATATATTCACCCTTGTGAATAGTAACTTAGTTACTATTCACAATAGTGAATATATAATAGTAACTTCACCCTTGTGAATAGTAACTTAGTTACTATTCACAAGGGTGAGTATATGTCTCTGTGAGAGAGCAGCCCCTGACACTGAGTCAAGGAAGGGTGCCATGGTATTCAGGATTTCATCCTTGGCCTCAAGCACTGTACTTAGTTTTACCAGCAACTGCTGCCTCTACTGCACTTGGCAACAGTTGATGCTTTTGCTAAAATAAACAATAAACTGGCTTGCTCTGTTGTTATTTTACTTGCTGTCTAAGTCCCAGGTGATATAAACAAGAAATTTACAGTTTTTTCATAGCTGTTTTTATGTCACTGCAAACTTGAGAAAACTGGATGAAATTGGAATTTCTATTGTGAGGGTATTCTATCCTAAATGTATTCTCTGTCACCAACTCCCCACTACAGACCCTTTGTCTGGATGGATAGGTGCTGATACATTGTGTGCTGTGTCCAGATCTGGGGCCCCCAATTCAAGAGAGATGTGGAGAGGGGTCAGAGGCCACAAAGGTGATCAGAGGGCAGAAGGAGCTCCCTTATGAAGACAGGCTGGGCTTGTTCAGCCTGGAGAAGAGAAGGCTGTGGGGGGACCTCATTGCATCCTTCCAGTACTTAAAGGAGCAGATAGACAGGAGGGGAATCGGATTTTCACAAGGTCAGAGAGTGGTAGGACAAGGGGGGGATGGATTGAAGCTGGAGGAGGGAAGGGTTAGGTTGGATATCAGGGGGAAGTTCTCCACAGACTGAGTGGTGAGGTGCTGGAAGGGGCTGCCCAGAGAGGTGGTGGATGCCCNTGGTGGAGTCCCTTGTCTAGCTGCAGACTTGGAGGTTGGAGGCCCTGCCTGTGGCGGGGGGCGTGGGGGTGGGATAAAATGATCCTTGGGGTCCTTCCAACCCAGACCATTCTGTGAGAATGATTTAATTTTATTAGAGCTACAAGGACTACTCTTAAGTGCTACATTTGTGAGGGGTAACAGAAACAGATACACAAAAATATACATTGCAGAAACTAGAGGGATTTTTGAAGAACATTGAGTTTTAGGGAAGGTTAAAGCGTGTGTTTTGGTCTTTGATTTTTTCCAAAAGATATCTTTGAGCCTGTTAACCTATCTTGGTGTATTTTTACAGGAATGATTTTTAATGAAGAAGATCAGGAAGTGAGAGACTTGGGCTATCAGAAGCATGCTTTCAATATGCTTATCAGTAATCGTCTGGGATACCACAGGGAGGTACCTGATACAAGAGATACAAAGTATGTGCTAATTTTTTAAGAGGTTATGATATAATTTCATATGTTCAAGGTCTTGTAACATTATACTTGATGTAGTAGCTAACATTTTTGATATTACATTTCTGTTAGATATACTTTCAGCTCGCTGTGTTTCTGAAAGCACATTTTCAGTTATGTAAACAGAAGTGCCTGAGGCTAGGATTTTTTATTCTTGGTCTGTTCTGTCTTTTTTGATGGAATATTGTTTCTGGAGATTTTATTTTTTGCAAGCAGGAAAAAGTATGTGATAGGTAAAGCCTCACAGAAGCCAGGTTCTGTGAAAAAGATAGTGCTACTCCCTGAAAGGTTGTTTTTTTTTCTTGATTCTTAATTCACTTAGGAATGTTTAATGAAGAACCAGTTGTGATATAGATGTATTCAAATTTTTATCATATTAATTTATAAATTTTGAGTAGTAGGATAGGCAGAGAGCTATACTGTAGAAAAAAGATTCTGAAAAGAATACTTTGAAATCAATATGGAAAAGACCTAGGAATCAAACTTTTTTTCCAGCAATACTAAGATTACATGTCTCTCATATTGCTAGCTGTGTACTTGCTTACTTAAAGCAAGCTACAATATTTTTATTTTGTGAAGCTTCGAGATATTCAGTGCTGTAACTACCAGGAGAGATTCTGTAGTTCTGTTTGGTACCTTTGAAAGACGGACATGAAATATACCAGTGCCCAAGTTAATGAGGGACTTGCATTTATGTACTATTTCACGTTTGTTGTAAGCCTGTGGAGGGTAAGATAGATGAATGACTGATGACAAACAGTCTCTGTTTCTCAGTCCTTGCTTGGTATCTGGATTGCAATGCTCTGAATGCTTTATTAAAAAACAGGTTTTTTTTTTTTCTATAATATCTGATGCATGTGGGGTGGAAAAACCCACCACTGTAACAACAAAAATACCTAATGTTGAACTGAAACCTAAATAAACCTGCATCAGTTTTTCTAGTGGTTTCTCTGGTGTGGGTAAATGTAATGAATCATACTTGTTTAAATGTCACTCCCAGGAGCTAAGTTTGTTCCAAATCAGTGAAAACTTTCCTTGTATACTTCTGGGGTTTCATTCATAGTTTCTTATTTTTATTGGATTCCCTCATGCCTGGCATCTTCAGAGTGCATTAATCCAAGATACTCTACCCTGTTAGAAGTATGGACAAAATTTGAATATAAGGAGAAAGAATAAATGATCATCTGCTTTGTATGGGATTCACCTTGCAGGTTAAAATGCTTAAACTCAGGTATGTGAGTCAGTTGTCTCTGCTTTTATTATAATTAGCAGAGATCCAGTCAGTGCAGTTAATGGAGCATGCAGAGTTCTCCAGCTGACAAAACGCACTTGTCAGTGTTAGGCTCAGCTGAGCACTATCTGTACTCCACTGACAGCAGTGACTAGACTTAAATGTCTTAATCTGCAGGCTGAATCCCAACTGTGGCTGCCTAAATAGGTATTTAACACTATTGGAGGTATTCTGGGATATCCATCCTGGTCTTAAGCAGCTAGCCAATAAAGTTGTAGAGCTTGTGGGCCTCAAGTCATATTTGTCATTCCTATACTTGTCTGAGCTCCTTGAGGGTACTGGGTAGTGTTTCCCCAGCTGAAACAAGCCCTTAGTGTTTTCTCTTGTTTGTCTTGAGGATCTGTGATTCTCACTTCCACCTCAATCCATTTTATCCTCTGTTTTATAATAGGTAGCAAAGTTAATTACAAGTCTGTATTCTGTGGAGAGTAACTTACTATGCTGAGCTCTGGTATAGATGTTATATGCCTATACTCTTTACATTCAAGTTAGGGGTTCTTCCTACATGTTTAGTATTTTCTTGTTTATGAAATTTCTCTAGTGACCTAGCTCAATGGAAATCCCTCTGGAAATAGCAGTAACTACTGTATTTCTGTCTGTAGATGTAAGGAGAAGTCCTACCCTTCTGAACTGCCGTCTGCCAGTGTTATTATCTGTTTCTACAATGAAGCGCTTTCTGCCCTGCTTCGCACAGTGCATAGTGTCCTGGATCGCACTCCTGCACACCTTCTTCATGAAATTATTTTGGTGGATGACAACAGTGAATTGGGTGAGAGAACCTTCCAGAAATATTTTGGTCAGCGGTTACACTTTCTGACCTTCCTGTCTGTGCTTTACTGGCTGGTCGAAGTAAGAAATGCAGAAGCCGTGCTGCAAACCCAATTTTTCCTGTGATTCATCCTCAAAAAGTGACAGCCAGTGGAGGTGCATGATGTTTTGTGAAGCCCAAGATGACATCCACTTTGCCATTTTAGTCATGTCATACAGATGTAAAGGTTCAAAAACAGACCTTGAAGCTAATGAGTGCGTATCTGTGGAGGGGGTGATTAAGGAGTTGTTTATAGTTTATCTAACAGTACCTTGCGCCAGCCTCTTTGGTGCTCAGAGTAGATTTCACTGATCTTTCTGTAAACTGCTGACTGTGAATGCATCTGAAAGGAATTGAATACACGTAGTCTCGCTGCCGTCTTGAAAGTAAGTTGATGTGGCACTATGGAAACAGCGTGTCAGGTTTTGGTGTTTTGTTTTTTTTTTTTGTACTTGCTCAGCATTTCAGACTGTGGTGGCTGCTGGGATGGGAGCTCAGCCTTTGCTGGGAGAGCTCTGCCTGGCTCTCGCACAGCCTCTTGCGGCCACCCAAGGAGTGGCTGGCTGGCTCTTGGTGCCTTTACTCAGCCTCTACTCCTTCGGTCTGAAAGGGGCCCTGGAGAGGTAAAACCTGCAGAATCGCTGTGCTGCTGTCGAAAGATTGATGCTTCAGAATTTTTCGCTCAAATGGTGTGCAAGGCAAAGGCAGATATGCAGTTCAAGTGTTTTGGCACTTTTAAAGCAAACTGTGTTGAATGTGTTAGTTTAGCAGTACTTGCAAGGAGGACTGTGCAGATTCCCCACTTGCCTTGGTACAAGTCCACAACTTTTTGCATTTTTAAAATTTATTTTTTTTTAGCACATATAATTAGATCCCTTGGTCTCACTATTTGGTTTCTGGGTAGAAGTCTTGCTCTGAGTCTGATTACATACGTATAATGTAGAATGAAACTCTCCTGTTGTGCAGCTAGTTTACCTCTCTGAGGTCAGACCAAATGTTAAGATACAGAAGAGAACAAAGATCAAACACTCTGCCCCTTGCTGATAAGAATGTGTGATATTTAAAAACTTGTTTTGTTGTTTGTGTAGCCACAAGCACTCTGCTACAGTCTCTTGAGCAATGTGTTATTTTAAAGTTTTGTAACCTTCATATCCAGATCTAAGCTTACTTGAGAACACAATCCTTTGAATATGGTAAGGCATTTGGTTAGTTAATGCCCGTGTAAAAGCAGTAATACCGTCACTCTTCTGGTCTGGTGCTAATTCAAAGGTCAAATTAGGTTCAAAACATTCAAGCAGCTAATTTCAACTTTCTGACTTCAAACTAATGTGTTTTGAAGCTGAAGATGGGAGGAGATATTGTTTATACAGCAAATTATTGCTCTCCATGATGATACTACTGATATTTCACAGAATCGCAGAATGACTAGGTTGGAAAGGGATCAGTGGATCAGGTTGCCCAAGAGGGGTAGTGGAGGCCACGTCCCTGGAGATATTCAAGGTCAGGCTTGATGGGGCTCTGAGCAACCTGATCTAGTGAAGATGTCTCTGCTTACTACAGGGAGGTTGAACTAGATGGCCTTTAAAGGTCCCTTCCAACCTAATACATTCTATGATTCTATGAAAAGACCTTTAAGATCATCGAGGACCATACCTGTCCTCTCCTAAACCATATCCCTGAGCACCTCGTCTAGCTGTCTGTTAAATACATCCAGGGATGGTGACTCAACCACCTCCCTAAGCAGCATGTTCTACTGCCTGACAACTCTTTTGGTGAAGAACTTTTTCTTAACATCTAATCTGAACCTGTCTCTGAACACATTCCAGGACCTCAATGTCCTTCTTGTAGTGAGGGGCCCAGAACTGAACACCACGCTTGAGGTTAGGCCTCACCAGTGCCGAGTGCAGGGGCACAATCGCCTCCCTAGACCTTCTGGACATGTTGTTTCTGATACAAGCCAGGATGCCATTGGCATTTTTGGCCACCTGGGCACACAGATAGCTCATATTCAGTCGGCACCAACTAACACCCCCAGGTCCCTCTCTGCTTGGCAGTTTTCCACCCACTCTTCCTCAAGCCTGTAGAGCTGCACGGGGTTGTTATGTCCTAGGTGCAGGACTGCACTTGGCCTTGTTAAACCTCATCCCCTTGGTCTCAGCCCATCCATCCAGCCTGTTCAGGTCCCTTTGAAGAGCCTCCCTACCCTCTAGCAGATCCAGATCTAAGCTCCTCCCAGCTTAGTGTCATCCATGAACTGACCAAGGGAACATTCAATGCCTTCATCCAGGTCGCTGATATAGATGTTGAACAGAACTGGACCCAGGACTGAGCCCTGGGAAGACCACACAGTAAAGCACTGCTGCTTAATTTTAATGGATGGACTTTTATAGCTGAAGAGAAGCAAAAATGGATTGATGGCTAAGGAAATGAACAGACACCATGTGCCATGGGTCCCATGTGAGCTTGGGCAAATTGCTTAATCTCTATGCCTATTTGATTTTTATTTCTGTTTTAAATTATTTTTCCCTGCAGTACATATTTCCTGAAACAGTACATTAGATGAAATTCTGCCTATTTCTTCAGCTTTAAATACAGGAGTTCTCTCAGAAAATGCCATTTCTGAGAGGTGAGATGATGTATTTTGTCTCATGAAGTTCTCTGAGAGTTGGCTTCTGCTATTAGCTTTGTATGTTGTCATTCTAATGTATCAAACAAATAATCATGTAAATGTAAACTTGTGTTATAAGATTTAAAAAAAAATCAAAGGATGGTGGTATTAGTGAATTGAGGATTGTGTGGAACTGTTCTTATTCCAAAATATTGGTGAAATAAGATTGATAGCTTCTTCCCCACTTAGAATTTATATGTGCTGCTTTAGTTCTTTTTTTCATTGGCAAAACAGCATGTTAAAAGTGGCTGTTTATTGTTTGTATCAAATCTCAGATTTTTGAGGCTACTTTCTTTTCCCTACACAGTTAGGTAATAGAAGCTGTAATTTAACATATCTCTAATACCAAGGAGAATGGTATGTCAGATTAGCTGGAGCTTGTTCTGGCAACCTGACCACACTAGGACAGGACCTCTTCCTTTTTTTTTTTGTCTTCTACTGTTTTCAGAAGTTGGCACATGCAAAACCCTTTCCACTTTTATGCCCTTCCATGCAGCCTTATCTGCCCTGAGCACTCAGTTTGGTAACTGGCATCTTCTGCTTTCTCCTAGCCCTTTGTTTTCTGCAGCTGTTCACTCTTTCCCTTGCTACAATACTTCAGGGGAAGAGCAATTCAAGCATGAGTTTTAGATTTGCAAATCATTCTGTTCTGCTTACTTGTGTATCCCGTGTGGGTAGCATCCTAGAGATGATTTTATTTCATCATCTTTTAAGAATGCTTTCTCCAAAACGTATTTCTTATTGCCTCTAGCATTCATGTCACATTCAGGACCTGGGGAGAGAATTTTGGTGACCCATCTGAATCCAGTCTGCATCTCTAAAGACTTTTCATTGTCCTAGAATGTGTTCCAGCACCATATTTACTAAGGGTACAGTGTTGGGTTTGTGTGGCAAGGCTTTGATAATGGGAGGGGGGAGCACCACAGGAGTTGCTTCTGTGAGAAACTGCTAGAAGCTTCCCCCATGTCAGATAGAGCCAGGCAGGAAGGGAGGTGTTTTAAGAATTAGGTTTTTATTTCTCATTACACTGCTCTGATTTAATCAGAAATAAAATAATTTTCTTGAGTTTAGTCTGTTTTTTCTGTGGTGGTAATTGGTGAGCAATCTCTCCCTGCCCTTATTTGGACCCTGGAACCCTTCATTATATTTTCTCTCCCCTGTGCAGCTGAGGAAGGGAATGATAGAGTGGCCGTGGTGGGCACTTGACCTCCAGGGTCAACAGGTACCTTCCCATTCTTGATCTGCAATGCTGCCTCTCAGTTCTTGCTTCTGGGAATCTCCTTTTCAGTCTTTCTGCCTGAAAATTACTGTACTCCCTGAAGGTTACAGCTCTGGCTTCCACATGTTGTCCTTTGGCATTTAATCTTGTTAACAGCAGCTTTAATGTTTGAACTGACATTCATAATAATAATATTTATTCCAGCATATACTTTGTTGAAAGTCTCTCTGCCTTTCTATTCCAAGGATACCTATGAAATCTCATCTGGCTTATTGTTCTTCTTGCTCATTTTAGTCATTGTTCTTTCTCCATACATTTATTATCTTTGGGTTATCCATTACTTCAGTCTTCATGTATTCATCTTCTCTTCAACACAAAAGCTTTGCTGGCTGCTAGTTAGAAACTGTCCCTGGGGTGGGAAGTATCGCTGTTTTTACAATCATTTATGTTAGTTAAGTTACAGTAGTGTGCATAGACTTCATCAAACTTTGTTCTCCTTCAAAAGCACATGCTTCCTGGCAGCGTCTTTTGATCCTTTTGGATTCTAGAAAAGCAACTGCCTGAGATGGAGTTGTATGTAGTTCTTTGTATCTGCTGTTGAACCAGCTAAGCACATGCTGATAATGAAAGGTGTCTTCATGCTGCTTTTTAAAAGTGTCAGTGTTGGTTTAGGGTGTGCAGTGCAGTAATTTAAATGACTGTGTGAAAGGGCTTCTATTTCTTCTACTGAAAATGACAGTCACTCTGAGAAGGATTTAGGAAGAGAAATGCTATTTCTTTGTACAGTGCCTTTTTTGGGGGTGGGGGACTTGGGGGGGATTTTGTTTGTGGGTTTTTTGTTTTGTTTTGTTTTTTGTAGCAGCAGCTCCTTTAAGGATCTAGTAGTTCCAGTTAACTTGAGTCATGTTGTACTAAAGGCTTTGCAAACAGAACAAACAGTCTAATCTGTGTTCAGGAAACCAAGGCAAAGTATAGACCTGAGACAGTGGCAGTGCATAAGAAGTTAGTTGGGAAAAACTAACCTGAAAAAGCAACCTGATCTAGTTGGGAGTGTCCCTACTTCTTGCAGAGAGTTTAGACTAGATGACCTCTGGGAGTCCCTTGCAACTGTAGCTATTCTATGATTGTATGAAAAAAAAAAAAAAAAGCTTATCAGGGATGTGCCTCAGGGAAGGCCCAGTCATATGGTCCGTCACCCTTTTGAATGCAGGTATGTGTTGTAGCAGCTTTTTAATCAAATTTTTAGCCCTTTTTTCATTTGAACATCTTGACACTTCAAAATTTCCATCCTGTTGTTGAATTTATGGTATCCTTTTTTCAGCTGACTTGAAGAAGGACTTGGGTGAATATGTTAAAACTCATCTTCCAAGATCCACAAAATTGGTAAGAAATGAGAACCGGGAAGGTTTAATTCGAGGAAGGATGATTGGAGCCTCTCATGCCACAGGTATGTTTTCTTGTTTCTCTTTTCCTTCAGGTTTGACCATTTGCTAATTGGAGGAGTTCCCTTTCTGTAGCACACCTTTTTCAGACATTCAAAGTCTGGCCTGTGATTGCTCTAGCCCACTGCAGGCACTCTACATGTCATGCCATATTCGAAGCTGCACATCTTACCCCAACCTTTCTTCCCCTGAGCTAATGCTGTCTTAGGCGAGAGAGGTTTTAGCAATTGTTTCCAGAATATAAATTATTTTTGAAATGGTAATTGTATTGATCTGGCTGCTATATTAACCTGTGACGAAACAGGTACACCAAATGTCTTGAGAGATACCTGTATAATGATAATTGGAGACCTTATCTAACATTGCCTGTGCATTTGAATGTTTACATCACGCAGTTGACCATGACTTTTGTAAGTCTTTCTCCAGTATTTCCTCACAGCTTTACTGAATTAGTCCTCATCTGAGGTTTTTCTGTTTCTCAGAAGGAAGCAAGGAGTACTTGGTACTTGTTTATATGTAAATATAAAGTGGATAAAATAAATTCACTGTTATACTTCATAACTAACTGTAAGGAAATCTGTGCTGTGTAAGAGAGGCAGAGATTTCTTTTTTAAGTTGCCCAAACAATGACTTCACAAATTTGGAGCAGAATTTGAATGACTTTTAAACCTTGTCTGAACTGTTGAATTTGTATTTGTTTTCTTCCTGTGTAAGCTTGCTTTTGATAAAATGAGTTAATTTTTTGAGTGGCTCAGTGAAATAGTAAAAAAACAAAACCTCGTATTTGGCAAAATTTAGTGAGGAAATATAGAGTTTTCTTTATTCCTGCCCTGAAAGAATGCTGTCTCAGGAACATCTCCATCCATGCTAGATATTGTTGTCACAGTATATTTTCAGCATATTTCATGTGAAAACTTTTGCTCTAAAATGACAGTCTGCTTCCTTATTAAGGTGCACGCTCATCTGGCATCCAATTCAGCCAGCCAATTGTAATATTTCTTATACAAGCTTTTCTGTTGTTGCAGTGAGTGTATATTTGATGCACCTCTTACCATAATATACTTCCCAGCTAAATTCTTTAGTGCCTGAGAAAGTATGTGCTACTTTCTTAAATACTTTTGAGTGGCACATAGTCTCTTAATTGGTGTTTACTCATTAGCATTGTAATGGCATCATCCAGAGAGAAAATTGTGCTTGTGCTTTGCAAGCTGTGCTAGGATTCA
The DNA here is from genome assembly GCA_013399135.1 of Heliornis fulica. Classification (NCBI taxonomy): domain Eukaryota; kingdom Metazoa; phylum Chordata; class Aves; order Gruiformes; family Heliornithidae; genus Heliornis; species Heliornis fulica. Next base: position 202,036 of record VXBZ01005680.1, on the reverse strand, counting down.
TTTGAGTTAGTGCCATTTAAAGTAATTTTATTTCTTTCTGAACTGATGAAGTCTGTTTTGTTTGTTTGTTTTTTCTCCTTGGTCAAATACTGTATGTTAATGGGTGACTTATTATATTTGTGTTTTTATAAGTTGTTTTCTTTAAAGCTCTTTCCCATCTCTTCCACATTAATAGTGTTACATTAATTTCATGTTGTGTCATAAAAATTCTGGTGGCTTTTATGACTAGCTGAGCCCCAAGGTGTCTTGTGGATCAAAGTGTACTCTCTAACCACGTGGATAATCCCCACGTAAACTGGTGGAACCAAAGTGTTGCTTGGTGTAATACTGGTGGATTTGGCTCTTTTAGGGCATTCACTCTCCTTTTACACTGATATGAATCTGGCGTCACTCTGGAGTTAATGAAATGGAGATATGGTCTATGTTACTTTATATTCAGGTATTGAAGTGCTGTGGCCTGGGTCATGGATGAGTGCAGACTCATTTGTCACAAGGGCTTGGTTTAAAATCCACAGATTTTAGCTGCAACAGTAATTGGATGGATGGTGAAGTGTGATACGAAGTGAGCTCAAGGCAATTACAGTCACTGGACAAACCCAGCTTTGTCATGGGGATAATTCATCCATCCCAATATCTGCCATCTTCAGCTGTCTCTGAAGCCTGACTCAGGCAGGGGTGGTGCTCTGCTTTAGGTCAAGTCACCACCTGGCTCTTGGAGCGCTGGTTGATGTTTCAGTACAGTAGCTTTGCTGAATCTGGGTAGTGGATGTGATGACTACAAAATCCTGTCAAAGAAATTCAAATAACCACTTGAGTAATTCGTAGCTAAATGTGAGCAGCCAGGATCTACCTTCTGCCTTTGGAACAGGCCTAGTCCCGGTAGAGTCTGGTTTGTCGGTGTTTCTGAGCACAGATGGTGTTTTCCCTGTGTGACACAGGGTGTTGAGCCTCAGTATGGCAGATACTCAAAAGATACTCAGCTGCTGATAGAATTGCATATGTGTTTGCATGTTTCATGTTACTACAGATCTTTGTGTTTTGTGTGCTTTGCCCTCTGCAGGGAAAGTGCTGGTGTTCCTGGACAGTCACTGTGAGGTGAATGAGATGTGGTTACAACCTCTGCTGACTCCCATCAGAGAAGATCGCAGGACTGTGGTGTGCCCTGTGATCGATATAATCAGCGCTGACACGCTGACCTACAGCTCTTCCCCAGTTGTGCGTGGAGGGTTTAACTGGGGCCTGCACTTTAAGTGGGATCTTGTTCCTTTGTCAGAACTGGAGGGACCCGAGGGAGCCACTGCTCCAATCAAGTAAGGTTCCTCCTACGTGGCCTGAAGCTCTATGAATGGTCAGAAGCACTACTTAAGCATTGTGGAGTGTCTCTGGGTGTGCAGTTTAGAAGCAGACACCTAACCTGTCAAATATCTGACTTGTTTATATTACTTAAAAATACCTATTTCAGTTCAACTTCTCACATTTAACCAGGGATTAGATATATCTGTCTTATTAGGTCAGGAAAGCACACTTGTAGGGAATGCTTGTCCAACAGCAGTTTTTGCTAAAGATGAAATCTTAAGGAGCTTATGCTATTCTGTATTAAATCTGCCCAGTAATTTCACTTCTGAGCTATGCATCTATATTGTTTCCAATCTGTCAATGTTTGACTTAATGATGATTTTGATAACTGCCTTTGTACTAGTAATAGCCTGCATACCCCACTAATATAGGCTAATAATTTCTGAGATGAAATGCTAAAGAATGCAGAATCTGAGTGAGGAACCAGCATAGGCGGCTGTAAAATCCTTCTGTTAAAGAGCTGTTGTCACACTTAATCTGGGGCATGCCTGAAGGTTTGTTCTTGCTGTGTTGCATTCCTTAAACTCATTTTAAGTAAAAACTCCTATGGAAAAGACAGAAGCTTTAAAGGGAGTCTCCAAATCTAAAAAGATAATGTTTTCTGAGTGTAAAAGTTACCTTTCCTACTAAAGGTCTCTGCCTGCTTTGAAAAAGAAGATTGCTGTTTAACCTTTGAGGATGACTTTCCTTTAAATGTGAAGTCTAACCTTTTACATTCATAATGAAATGTTTTGGTGTCAGATAGAAAAAATGAGAGCCACCTTTCAACCAAGATTTTAAAGTGACAGAAACTGTAGTAGGAAACTGTGTGAGAACAAGTAAGGTAATGCAGACTTAGGCTTGGTTTCATCAAAGGTTTTTATTAATAAGGATGAGGAAAAGCCTATTGCAAGCTTATTGTATGTTCCAACTACTGTATCATATTTATTAGTGTTTTTACTCTTTTATATACTCTTCTAAGCATCCAGATAGTATAACTTTGTGTTACAGTAGCAATTTGATCTAGACACTGTAAATGGGGATCATACACAACTTTTTACAAAATAGCACATCATTCTAGGAATACACTGGCAAGGTGAAAAATGGGAAATGCCTAAGAGAATATGTGTGAAATTATACAAACTGTAAATAACTTCCCAAGAAACTGATCATGGCATCAGCTGCTCCTGGTATTTGAATTCTGTGAGATAATAGTGTTTGTTTCAGCTGCCTCCTGGCTTGTATAATTTAAATCTGGATCTTGTTTCTTGACCGAATTTAATACGGGAAAGTAATGTGTACTCTGGATTCTACTCTTGCAGTTTAGCCAAGCCCCATCTGTATAATTTGTCCCTGTAAGAGGAAGAAGAATACATTATTGTGTGCAAGTGTACATGTGTCATGGTTTAGCCCCAGCCACCATCATGCAGCTGGTTGCTCACTCCTCTCCATCAGGATGGGGGAGAGAATCAAAGAGTGGAAGTGAGAGAACTCATGGGTTGAGATAAAAACAGTTTAATAGGACATAGGAAAAAGGAAGATAATGTATATTAATAATATGTATGCAACCAGGTGATAAACAGCACAACCTCTCTCTACCCAAAGTCAGTGCTGCTTGAGGTCACCCCCCCTTTGCACAAGACTCCCAAAACTACCCAGACTTTCATGCAATATATGCAAACAAAGCAAAATAAGGAATAAATTCACCACTTCTCATCTGCAGGCAGTTATTCAGCCATCAACCTAAAGTCAGTGCTGCTCAAGACTCCCAGGTGCCACATCAGCCCCTCACCCTCAGTTATGAACAAAGCATGACATCATATGATGTGGAATATCCCTTTGGCCAGTTTGGGTCATCTGGTCCTGGCTGTGTCCCTTCCCAACTTCTTGGGTGCCCCTGCTTTCTCACTGGCTGGGCAGTATGAGAAGCTGACAAGTCTTTGAAAGCTTGGAAAGAGCTAAAACATTGGTGTGTTACCAACGTGATTCTCATCCTAGATCCAAAGCACAGCTCTACACCAGCTGCTCAAAAGAAAATTAACCCCATCCCCGCTAAACTAGAACATGTCTGTAGCACAAATACCACTTAGAGATCTGTTTTTGAAAATGTTTTCAGACTAGAGGTGTGGCTTGATGATTTCTAGTGTCTGCAGGATTTAAATTGTGTTATCTAGGTCTAAATTTAAGCTTTGACACTAGCTGATTTAGGTAAGATTACTGTTCAATTTGGGTTTTTTTTCCTCTAAGGGACAATGAACTTCTTCCAATGTTGCTTTATAGGTCCCCTACTATGGCTGGAGGCTTGTTTGCCATGGATCGTGATTACTTCAATGAACTTGGACAATATGATAGTGGCATGGACATCTGGGGAGGAGAAAATCTGGAAATATCTTTTCGAGTAATCTCTTTTATATGAGTATTGGAATATGAACCTCAGTGGCTGCTTCTCTTCCCTATGTACAACTTATTTAGCACTGGACTAGTTATTTGTACTTTTATCCCCAGGAAGGGTATTTTCAGTGCAAAATAATTACCTTGACAATAATCTTCAAGTTAAGTTTTAATGGGAAGATTGAAGAGAGTTTTGAGCTCTGTAGTTAAGTGTTTGTGGCTTTTTCTTTGTTTGGTGGAGCATCTCATAATGCCTTTAGAGGAGCATAAGAATAATTGTGCAGGTTTATAAGAATTTTTAATGATATTCACAAGTCAGTTAATAAAATGCGTGGCACTCAGCAACATAGATAATATGTTAACTTCTTATATTTCCCTAGATATGGGCAGGGTCTTTCCAGATACTTCAACCTTCTTTTTGAGGGCCTAGAAATGTAAATATAACTAAAATACAAGTCATGTACAGGAGTCAGTTTGGTTGGGAAAATAATGAGGAAGTTATAATCAGGAGATTTGAAAGTGTTACTTCATCAAGATTCCTGTATTTTAGCTCATCATCCTTGTCACTCTACTGAAAGAAAAAGAACTCCTTGTGCTCAGTGTCACACATCCTCACTTTTGTAAAGTGGAGTCAACAACAGGTTTGACAGAGTCCCTGAAAATGAGATCCTATCCTGACAGATATGAAAAGGGATTGAAAAGTAAAGTTACCATAAAAACCCAAACCCACAACCACCAAACCTGTACAGAAGTCTGTCACATTGGGTCATTATGGAAATCTAGATTAGAGCTCAAAAATAAGAACTGTCATTTCATAAATTTGAGTGACTTTAAAGGGTTACATAATAAAAATCTTTCAAGTGTTTGTTACAAAATGTAATTATTAGATATCTGAGTAGAAGTGTATGGAGTGTGAGGAAATTGTTACTGTATAATACACAGTTTCCATAAAAAGGGCTTTGAAAAATTGGAGTATAATTAGAGAGCTTTGTAAGGTCTGGAAACCCCTCTCCCTGGGGGAGAGTTGCAAAGAACTTTAGTCTTAATCTTGTCCAGGGGGAGTTTTGAAAGTCACTTGATTATAAACTACTACTGTGAGAAGATTTTTCTGAGATTGGAGAACACCTTGGACCAACAAAAGGCCAATGATGATAATTTGCTGGAAGCTGAAATGTAAGAAGAAATTTTTTAAAAATAAATGGAAGTAGGGTGTAAATGAAATCCTGGATCAGGGGGCAACAGAATCAGCTTAAGGCACCTAGATGTAGTATATGAACAGTATTTCTGAGTTCCTGTCTACTTAACAGAAATAGACAGCAGTGTAAAATAAGTGTTTATAGTTGAAAAGTTCTCAAGATCTCCAGGGTCCCTTGATGATATCAACTGATCTTATCTATTGTGGAAGTGTGGATAGGAAATTCTTACCTAAATATATTTGCTTACACATCTTAATCTGCAAGTTGAGTTCCAATCCTTACGCTTCAGAGTTTTCTAGTAGGTCATTAAAGCAGAAAAGTTTAGAACTGTTTGTTTAATGAAAGCCATGATGTTGTATGTGTAAACTCTGATGATATGACAATAGTCTTTTCTGACATAAAGATTTACAACTTTAAGTGGTCAGAAAACATGACATTTAGGATGACATCGATGACACCCGATGTATCATGTACAAACCTACCTAAGGATCCCTTGGAGAAGGGGAGGAGGTAGTGAGCCTTGTCAGTGTATGTTCAATAATTGTGTTCTGCTTTTGTATGGACAGATCTGGATGTGTGGTGGTAGACTTCTGATCATCCCCTGCTCCAGGGTGGGACATATTTTCCGTAAGAGGCGTCCCTATGGCTCACCGGGGGGACAGGACACTATGGCTCATAACTCCCTGAGGCTGGCACATGTGTGGATGGATGACTATAAGGTAAGAGACAATTCTGGGTCATGAAATAAGGTTATTAACTGGCCTTTTTTGTCAGAGGACAGTATCACAGTGGGGTCTGTTAGGACCTCTAATGGGATCTTCCTAATCAAATCTGATCTAATACGAATTGTGATATGAATTCCTAAATTCTGTGGCATTCTCACTTGGCTTTTGAGAACTCAAGTTTGCTCCCTGGTACTTCCACTGCCTGCAGGAGACTCAATTTTATGCCTTTTTAATGAAGTGAAAGTTGGCTAAATTCTTGTAAGCTTAACATACCTTTGTGTCCAAATCAGTATTACATGCCAGCTGTATACTGCTTTGCGCCTTTAGGTAGTTTCCATGTTGGTGAGACAGGAATTTTTTTCATTGGTTGTTTGGTTTCTGCTTTAATTAGCTGTGTGATTTTTAGTCTGCCTTGCCCTGGAAGTTCAATCAGGATTGGCTTCTGGATTCACAGGCAAGCATATTCTTTCCTCTGACGTTTTTTGTACACTTCTTCATAATGCTGCTTTGGCAGGAGGGTTGGACTGGATGATCTTTCAAGGTCCCTTCCAACTCCTGACATTCTGTGGTTCTGTGTGTGTGATTCTTGTCTTCAGATCTTGGTGCTGATGGTTTTAAATGTAGGTGAGGCTTTGTGAAGACCCTATCTTTGTGATTTTGAGGGCATACTGCCTTTGAGACCACAGGATTTGCTGTGTGGCCATCTCCTTTGATCCCTACAATTTCTATACCAGACAATTTATTAACTTTATATTCTGCACAGTTTTATGTTTCAAATCCTATCCTTTATCTTGATGCACAGTCATTTGAGGAACCTATTAGGTGTCATTAATTTTTATCTCTATTTCCGTAATGCACTGGTAGATATGATCTATCACTTTCCTTTTTATTGGTGTCTGAGCCCAGTTCTTTTATGATTAATGATGACTTTCTTTGAAGCTTGGAATTGATTCTTAGTAATAATTCCTAGTTAATACTGCTTTGTCCAACAAGGATTTAAACCGCTGAGTCTAGCAGTCTCATCACAGATTGAAGGTTTCCAGCTGTTCCACATCTAATTCTCTGGTAGCTGCCAAGGACTGTCATTATGACAGATTTATGTGTAGAAGACAAGCCTGCAAATATTTTTGATTCTGTAAATGTAATGCAAATTTTTAGGGCTAGTGTCATTTACAGAAGTGATTGCATGATGAATAGCACAAACTTAGGACTAAAAGCACCTGTTTTGCAGAAAAGAGCAAATACCAATATTTAATAAATAAAATTGTATGAAACAGCAAAATTTTCTAACTCTCAAAATCAAAATGTAAAAGTAAGTTTATATATACAACACAAATAAATAATGCAGAAAAGAAAGTTCAAATTTTAGTATCCTCAACCAGGAAAGAGGCAAGTGGAATAGCAGAGCTATGTTTCTGAAGCAGACTGGTTTCTGATAGTGATATCCAGTCTATCTCTAGACTTCCTCAGTTGTCCAGCAGTCCAATGCACTTAATGTTTCTATTTCCTTTGCTATTAAAATAGCAGTAATACAGGAAGCACATCCAAATGCTTAAAGAGCTTGATAAGGTCAGATGTGTGATTTGTCTTGAGGTGATGCTGTCTGTCATCTGACTATCAGAGACAGCAGTAGGTAATGGAAAACTGTCAGAACAACATTATGCTAAGTAAATTCCAGATGCCTGCTAGAGGTTTTTCTTCCAAAATACTAAGGCACATTGCCCTCAACACTGACTTATAAATATGTAGAAAACTAGTTAATATGCAAGTACTGTAAATTTTGCTGGAATTAAGGACTCTGCAAGGGGATTTTTCTTCTAGTTTTGGTAATGGTATTCATGCTGCATTGTCCATACATGAATTCTTCTTTGTTCCCCTTGTCTCTGCATTCAAGTTGAACAGCACATAAGGTTGAGCTGGGATCTTAATCTGTACAATTCTCAGTATAATCATAAATTAGAGCACAAAATGACATTCTGGAGATGATGTGGTTGAACACAAAAAAAATGGGCTTCACAGAGCCCACGTGGCAGTTGTGATTCTTCATGTGAATAAGTGCATGGTCCCACTGAGCTCCATAAGACTCTCTCCTTTATGGTTCTGTTCTTATATGGACTTTATCCCCGCCCTGCCCCTGCTGCAGTAACTTGTAAAGTTGGAAGGCTGGACAATGTGGAAGACAAAATACACTTGAAATCCCCCACGAAAAGAATCAATTGGACAGTCAAACTAACTTGAAGAAACTTTTTCCAGATGAGGATGGTGATATACACATCTGTTTCTGAATGACTTTGGGATGCCCTTTTTGCCAATGGAGTGTAGGGCTGATTTGTTTCCTCTTCAGCTGGCATCTAAAAAAGGTCAGCAGATCCATGTCCAAGAATTGTCATTGTCCAAAAAAGCCACCCAGAAAGACTGGCTCACAGTTATGCAAGACAAATCTCTCTTCCTAATGCTAGTTTCAGACTTAATGGTTGAAAGCATTGGCTGAATGAAATGAAACTGAGAGTTTGGTCAACAGGAAAAAAGTTGGCAGTCATTAATCTGAAAATTTTCTCCCCTTGCCCCACTCCCCACCTCCACCTGTTTTTCTTAAATACAGGAGCAGTATTTTGCTTTGAGACCGGAGCTAAGGATGAGGAACTATGGAAATATTACCGACCGTGTAGAATTAAGAAAAAGATTGAACTGTAAATCGTTCAAGTGGTATTTGGATAATATCTATCCTGAGATGCAAATATCTGGGCCAAATGCCAAAGCTCCACAGCCAGTTTTTATTAACAGAGCACAGAAACGACCGAAAATAATTCAGCGTGGAAGGGTAAGATAAAATTTCTTAAAAATATACAATTCTGGGTGGTTGGGCTGGGTTTTTTAATTATTGTTATGACTTTGAGATTCATTCTGAAAGATTTTCTCAAATACAAGAAAAACAATGTGTCCATTTCCATAGAGCTTTGGTTTTTCACCAAGCTCTCTTGAAAATAACACAATTTGTGTCTTTAGACAAAGGCTAAAGACCTGATCTATATTTTAGGTCATCTTCAGACCAGTTACTACTCCATTTCTTATTTAAAAGCTCTAAGCTACAAAGTTTTGATGTCTTTAGAATGCACTTTCATGGCCATTGGTTCTGAAGATGGATTTGGATAGGGGAAATCTGACCTCAAATGCACATGGTTTATGATAAGAGTTCACTGTAATTAGTTTGAAAACTCATTGCTCTTACTGGATAATTTTATGCAAAGATGAATGTTTGTATCTGAGCCTGATGATGGCTTTTCTGGTCTTGACTTCTAGATAGTGAACAAAACTTGAGTTTTGTTCCCTTTTTCTTCAAAATAAAAGTGAAGAGAGATACTTTTATGTGTTATTCATGAAAGAAATTTTGACTCTAGCACTTTGTTTATGGGTTTGTACATAGGCAAAGCCTGCACACAGTTGCATCTGTTCTAAGACTAAATTAATTCATTTAATTTGTACTTTTTACACTTCCCAAAAATAGGGGATAATTTCAAACCCAAGACAAACTTAGCAAGGTCTTTTCTGTGACTGAGAAGACCTTTCAATAAGTTATTTCATGTGCACATGGATTATGGTCAGCAGTTTCCTCTAGTTCAGTAACTGGAATCCAAAGAGGGGATGTACCTCTCCACAAGGTAGCAGGGTCTGCAGTAGCTGTTCACAGTTGTTCATCTTACAAGTAGATTCAGGCTGGAGTGCCTGAGTTCATGCAGAACCTATTGACATCATTAGGTTTTTGCTTGGAAGCAGCTATCTGGGAATCCACAATTTGTGCAATACTTGTATCCCAGCCAAGCTGTAAAATTATTAGGGCAAACATGTGATTTCCCCAAATAAAACTGATACGGTGTTGTTAACGTCATATCAGTTGTTAAATGCCGTTATTCCCCCAGTTGTTAAATGCTGTTATTCCCCTGGTCAGACCATTCTTTTTTTTTCTATTAAATTTAATAACTTTCTGCTTTCAGACAGATCTTTAACTAAAGAATTGCTGGCTTGGTGGAGGCTACTGAAGGATCTGAATCCCTTAACAACACTTAAGGGGAAATCTTCCTAGCAATAATTTCCCATGGTTTAATTTGGAGAGATACTTACTGCACCCTTTAAGAAGGAGGAGACAAGACAAATACAGTTCCTTGGCTTGGTTCTCTGGTGTTCAAGGGTTATACCCAGCATTGTGTGAGAGCACTTTGGCTCTGCCTGTATAAATAATTTCCAGATGCCTACAAGGAACAGAATGACCAGCCAATGTCACCACTGAGTGCCAGATTCTTTAGGATTCGGAATGAATCATTCCAAAATCCAGCGTATTCTCAAAAACTAATTGGACCAGGGATAAGTGCTGGTTTGACAGCTGGGGAGAGCTGTAGCGATCACAAATTGTGTCAGTTCTTAACAGTGTTATCAAATGCTGATCATCATGGCCAATAAAAACAAAGACAAAAAATCATGTAAAGCTCATGGAGCAGTATGGTTTAAAAGCCTTCTGTTGAGTGAGGAATGATGAAAATGAGATCTCTCCTAGAAGCCTCTGGGGTGTGAGGAAATGTTACTTAGAAACTTGTGTGTAATTTGTTTCAGATGTGTGTGTAGGGAACAAGAGAAATGTGGTACTCTTGAGGAGGCTGTTCATGTGCCTTGGGGCAGCTATTTCCAGAAATGGTGTTTAGTGAAGAACATGATTTGGTATTTGTGCTGTCTAATTTTTGCTGTCATGTGATGGAGCAGCTCTTTCTTTTGATTACTGGAAGCGCCTTTTGGTTTCTAAAAATCTGTAGAATCGATACAGATGCCAAGACAGCTATGTATGTCTTCATAACAAAATGCAGATAGCTAATTAATCACCCAGGCTTTGAGTTCAGGACAGCAAATTCTTTTTTCTCTATATTCAGCTCCAATTAGAATTAATTATTTTCTGTGTGGATGCCAGATCTGTGGCCCTGCCATCTCCCACGCATCCAGAGAGCCAGTGATTGTCAGCCATGTTTCTCTGCACTGGGTTGGGAGCGGGGCTCTGCTGCGAGGAAGGAAATGGCGGAGCTGTGGCATTACTAGAATAATTGCCTTTCGCCTTTGTACCCTTAACTGCATGTGTTGCAGTTTGTGATGTGCAGGCAGTGGGTCCTGCCTGAATACCCTGATCCCACCAGGTTGGGAGTAGAGAAATAATCAGGCTGAAAAGAAGTCTTTTGCTGGGCACCAATGTTAGTTTAGGGTACGTGTATCATTAAAACCAGAATAGAGGTGTTCCGTCCTGCTGAGTAGCTCTGTGGGGTTGCCGTACATAAACATCTCAATGATTCCTCACTGTTGGAATAGGACGACATAGTCCTCAGGGTCTGCAGAAAATCTCCTGGGTGACTTAGGGTGGCATCGTTGACCAGACCAGGAGACACTGTACTTGCAGAGAACCCCCTTGTTTGCTTTGGTGGTATGTGCTTCCAGTTTTGTGACCCAGGACAACCTCCTGGCCCGAATATAGTCGCCTGATACAGTGATACTCCACATCAGGTTAGGCAGTGCATTTGAACTGGAATGAGTTTTTGGGTGTCTTGTCAGATTTTTCACTTCTTCCTGATTTGTCAGTAAAATGACTTATCTGGTAACAGGTTTTTCAGTTACCTCAACACTTCAAAAACAATTTGCAAACAACATAAAGTCTCTGAAATTGCTTATACTTATATAAGCCCTTCTCCTTTTTTCAGTTAGTCCTAATTTATGAAGAGAGGTTGTGGAATGTGATTTATGTTTCAAACTAAATTGTAGTAAAATGTAGTTTATACAATACAGTTGATACACGTGACGTAGTGACTGCCTGAGACTTTGATGGAGAGTGAGGAGAGGAAATAAACTTGACAGAGTATCTGACATGTGCTGGGCTAGGTTGTGCGTGTTGCACTTGTACCATAAAGAGGGATAGCTTGATGTAACTAGAGAGCAAAATGTAACTATCTAATGCTGCTTTTTTTTTCTCAAGCTTTCTGAAAAAAACAAAACGGTATTTTAAAAGGGAAGGAGGTGGTTTTATTTTTTTCATTGTGGGTTGGTTGTTGGTTTTTGGTTTTTTGGTGAGCACACTGAGTTCTGGGGCTTCCAAAGCATTAACCATATGTTTCCTTTGGTATGTGATGTTTGTTGTTCACTCTGTCCATCAAACTCTTTTCCTTTCAAAGTTGTATCACCTTCAAACCAACAAATGCCTGGTCGCCCAGGGCCACCCGAGTCAGAAAGGAGGCCTGGTAGTGGTTCGGGAATGTGACTACAACGATCAAAACCAGGTATGATACTTCTAATGATATTGGATAGCGAGTCACATCTCACAAATTGCTAGTACACTTTCCTGCTGGCAGAGTGCCCTAACAGAGCGTCTCATCAGCAAGCAGGCTGGCTGCAAACTGTCCTTCAAACAGCAAGGCTGGCCAAGGATGCAGTGGAGCTCACTGCTCTGTGCCTGTTAATGCTGAGTGTTGGATATTGTAATGTATTCTCCTGTACTTATGACATGAATCTCTGCATTGAATTGAATTCTGTCCTTAAGTGTCTCCTGACAGGTTCACAGTCTCCTGATTAACACTTCAGAATTTGTAGAAGCACTTTCAGTCAGTTCCTCATGCCAGGCTTTAAGGCATCCTTTTTCTGCCCTGTTCATGTAGTGTACAACTAAGTCCTTTGCTGCCAGAGGGGATGCAGTTTGGTGTGAATGACCTGTTGTTACTGTTAAATAGAAGGAATTTTAAAGAATTCAGAATATTATTTGGCTGTGGTGAAGATTAATTTGGGATGGATTTAAAAATCAAATGATAGATTTATATTACTACATAAAGCTTTTGCTATTCCACTTCTTTCAGGCAACAGAAATTCAGGACTTGGATAAACAATCTCCAGGGTAGAAACATCACTTAATGCTATAAAGACTTTTACCTAGCTAAGAACTATGTTGAAAACATCATGATTTATGAGCCCATGGGACCCAAATCTAAAACCTAGATTGTATCTAAAGAGAAAAGTAATCAAAGACACAAAATAAATGGAGTATGGGATGCAGTGAAGCATAGTATTACCAAAGGTGGGTTGTGCTAGACTAACTCAGTACTTGATGAAATGGGCAGTAGTTTTTATATGGAAACTGCAGCAGCAGAAGCAGGATGATTTGTAACAGTCCCAAAGAAAGTTGTATCCTTTGTCAACTAATGGGCTTTCTCCCTCCAAAGTGTGGCCTCACCACTTGAATGTGACAGAGGAACACAGTGTGAGGGGTGTTGGCCAGTGTCTGAGTAAGTGTGGTTGGTTCTAGATACCTGTTTTCCAGTTGTCTCTTGATCATCCCTGCTTTTTGCCTCTGGAACACTGAGCAATCAGTGCTGTGACTAGATTGGAGGTCTCTGTGTTAAAGCTGGAGTAGGAATGAAGACTTCCATGTGTACTCTTCCATTAGCTATAGGAAAGTCAACAGGTCTTGTAAATGTAAAGCCTCTAAGTGTAATAGTAACTGATTGGCACCAGTGATTGTACATTTACAGTGCCAGAGGTGTTACACTGTGTTCTGAGTCTGAATGAGGAAGCTGCAACAACTTGCAGTAAGAACAGACAGGTGCTTAGTTACTTCTTCCTGCAGTATTTCTAGTAGTGAATTGCTCTATGGCTGGAGGAGAAAGTCTGCTTCTCCTTATCAAAACCTTTTTATGATTCTTCTCCTGGAGACAAAAATTTCAATTAGCCTGTTGGTGTTGAGAAAGACAGTGCTCAGCACAATGGTTTTTGGCTTCTTCTCTCACTAATTTAGTTTTACTAGTGGTAAATTTAAACAATTAGTTCTTATAAACTTGTCTGTACTATCTTCTTTCACATAGATTTTGTTCCCAAACCAAGTATGTTAACCAACACCATGGTTTTCTGGTGGGTGGTGTATTTTGTTCTCCTGATAAATCCCAAAGTGTGTTCAGCCAGCTTTATTTTCATATTCTCTGGAAGAGTCTTGCTCCAGATAGGCGAGAGCGATGTAGGGAAAGAGGACAATTATTTAACAGCATCTACTTATAAAAATAGCAAGAAACTTCATGAATATTGGAAGCTTTTTAACTTTTTCCGGTAACACTCAACCCATTGGCTTTTTTGACTGACTTTGGTCTAGAACCATCTATTTTATGCCTTTGATCTAATACAAAAACCTGTGTTGGGTCTTGTGAAATGTGTGTACCAAAGTATCTTGTCCCCTAGATGCCCACTGGCAGCAAGTGTGTGTTGTTAATACACACAATGCAGACAGCTATTCAGGAACACACCAATCTACACTTTGTGGCCAGCATTTCTGGGGCTTGCTCAGTGTTTTTCTGAGCCAATGATGGTAGAATTTTTGCTTTTATATTAATATCTAATTGTATTTTGACCACATTTATTTGCCACGTTGATGACACTTGGTGCTGGTTTCATTTGATGCCAGTTGGTTTTTCTGAGTTTCCTTCCAGACTGCTCTTGCTGTGGGAATATATAACACCTTCCTTTGAAAAATGCATGCTAAGTAAGTTGATGGAGTAAGATGTGGTCTACCTAGAAAAACCTGCAGAGGGCTGGGAAAACAAAGACTTTTTAAGACTCAATGATTGCACATTTTTTTGTTTTGCATATTTGCTAAGAAATTTCAAATTCTCACTTAACTCCTTGATTTAAAAGAAATTATATATGTTCTAAAACCTGCAGTTGTATCACCTTATAGTTAATGCTTTTAATTCAGTTTGACTTAGATGATCAGCATTAAGTAAAGTTAAAAATTACTGAGGCACATCAAAGCCTTCTAATGTCTAGGACTTGGACTGAACTTAAAATGTCACATCATCTTTTAGGTCTAGCAAAAAAGGCAAGTGGTTCTCCCAGAGGTGATACATCTAGAAAATATTCCAAAATTTGGGTCTTTCTCTAAGAGATAATGAAAACTGGGACATCTCATTAGCTTCAACAATAATACTCTGTCTGGGATAATACTGGGAATTGTACCCAACTATTTAGGAATAAAAATTCCGTAGCTGGAAATCGTGAGTAGAAGAAGTGACAGGATATAGTGGAATGAAGGTCAGTGTGAAGAGGTCTGAAGTGATGGAAGAAGAAAAATGGGATATGAATCTTGGAAAAAGACAAGCAAAATGGAATGAGAAATTTTGTAGCTGAAGAGTGGTTGTTTGAAGGAGCTCCCAAGATTGCTGAAGTAAACACCCTCTTGAAATTCCACAGTGTATGCGACTTTTCTGGAAACAACAAAGAATGTAGTGAACACCACAAAAATTTGGGTGTTGAAGAAGGATAGAAAATATTTAAGTACTTGGGAGAATCATCATGAAAATCTGGAGATGTCTGAAAAGTGGAAGTAAAAAAACAACATGCCAAGGTTAATTGGGTGGTGATTATGAGATGAGGATGCTGAAGCAGGCTTTGGGCTACATACTTCCCTAAAAAATTGGAAGAGAACCATCAAAGGACACTAAAAAGGGAGGTTTTGAAATGAAGCATAATGGCCAGCAGCAGGACTAATGGGAGTGTTTGTGATCTTCCAGCTGAAAGAAGATTGTGCTTGTCATGTCTAAAGTGTACTTGCCTTCTGCCTGACCTAAATGCTTAAAGCCTTTTCCAAAACATCTCCCCTTGAAATCCATTGAATTAGATGTTTTTTCCCTACTGGTTGTTTTCAAATACACTAGGTTGACTCATAAGCTTTATTTTGTGTTCTTATAACCTCTCCTCTCTGTGTTTTACTTCAATAATCAAACCTTTCTCTTACTTAAAATATATATTAAGCGTTAAAAAGCTGGGGATGGTGCAAAGGTGTCTAAGCATGTTTATCTCTGCTCTGGGGCTTCAAAAGATAACCAGTTTGAGCAGGGCATTTCACAACAGCTCAGTTAACACTCCTGTAGCACCCTATAAATGTGACTACATGCAGTGCTGTTCAAGAGTCCATCTAGAAGGATGTGCTCATGTGTGCAGTTGCTTTGTAAACTCTCTCCCTAAACCTCAGTCCTGGCTGTTAACTTGCTTTTCTGATAGGACACGTGTCTGGAGTGACTGAAGGTGGACAGGTCTACTTGCTGCTTTTCTATTGAAGGAACACCAGTTCTTTGGTCCTCCTAACAAATCACCACGAATCATCAGCAGCACACATGGTTTCTATCTCACAGTATCTTTGGAATAACCTTTAGGAGGGTATTTACTTTTTGGGATAGCACACTGGGTTTCTGGGATAGTAATAGCTTAAAATAACGATTATTGACCACAGGAGTTTGTACTTGGTGCTGTGATGTCATTGTTTTCCATAATAACAGCAGATGAAGTATATGCAAATGGCTGTGATGATGCAAAGCACTAGACACAGCTCTTCTTTGGTGTCCAGGCAGCTTTTCTGTGCTCTTAAGCATAGTTTTTGTCTTTTAAAAACTTCCTGACTGAATAATACAGTGGTGCCAATGGAAGCAACAGGTTGTAACTAATGAAAGTACTGGAGTGCTTCTCCTGTCGGTACGGTTCACAGCAGGGATTTTCTTTCACACAAAGAGCTCTTCTGCAGAAGTTACTGTCTTGTATTTACTGAAATCTTTCAATGCATTCCTCTACTGCTAATGCACTTTGCAGACTAAATAAGTGTGTATATCCACAGTGCTGCACCAGTTGGGCAGCAGTGCCTTTGGCTTTCAGAGCACAGCAGAGCCTAGCAAAAGGGTAGGCTGATGATTCCTGGTTTACTTCATATCATTTTGAGATATTTATTCTCTAGGAACAGTGTTTTTCCATTTTCTGTCTACTACAGATTCTTGGATTTAGTGGTTTTTTCTCTCTAGTTTTGGTGATAGGTTTTGTTTCAATACAGTTGTCTGTATTGACACTGGACTCAGTCTTCTGCAGCTAGTCCGTGTTTCAAAAGGAATGATAGTGTGGGCCATCATCCTAAATGATAAGGCACCATTTGAGCCCTTTCCCGACTTGAATTTCCTCTGAAGTAGTTCAGCTAGCTGTTACCTATTGACATTAACTCATATCACTGTAGGAATAATTTCACCTTTCACCACAAAAAGAAAAAGTTCAGAGGTGCAGCCCTGAATCTCTTTGTTATGGTACAAAATATTCCTAGATGGGGATCACTGGGCTGGAGGGGTTTATGGAGGGAGTGAAAGCACAACTCCTTTAAACAACAGGGTCAGCCTGAAACCAGTTAGGAAACCCAAATATTACTAAAATAGAGATCAAAAAAGCTCCACTATCCTCTCACTACTGTCCTTGCAAGGACCTGAACTGTGGTTATTGCTGGGACCAGTCCTTTAGCTGTGTATGAGGAGAAGACCTGTTTCTGCATATCTATCTGTATGTAAATGAGATTGAGATTGTCTTAGCAATTAATCCAGGAGAAGACTGGGTGATTTGTTTGTGTTAAATGTGGGTGAAATAAAATCCTGAATGATTTCCTAGAAGCCCTAGAAAATCTGTAATTGGTCTGAATGATCTTCTGAGGGGATTAAACTTGAAATCCACTTCTCTTCCTAAGTTGCACCTGCATAAAAAGAGGTTTATGCTAACAGAGTTTTTATACTTTTGGACCTCCTGCCATTTATTTTGTCCACAAGACCTCCTCTAGCACATGCTACACATCTGTCTCTAGATGAGCATGAGGATACACACACACATGCTGGCTTTGTTCTGGCCCTGAGAATGCTTACCCAGGTCTGGGGGTCCCACTTCCACTGTAAGGAAGTTGAACCAGGCCTGATCAGGACTTGTGAAAGCATTGACTGGGGGGTGGGAGATATGGTTGCCTACCCAACCTGAAATGCTTTGCCTTAGGAAAGATCTAGGTTCTTCCAGGCCATCTAGAACCTCAGAAGGGGGTTTCTCAGCAGCTGAATGGGCCGCAACACTCTGAGCCTGAAGGAAGGAGTCAGTCCTTGCACCTTTCTTCTGATCCAGCTGCCTGTATTGAGAGGCAGGGAAAAGGAGATGCTAGGAAGCCAATCCTACAGCATCTGCCATGCTAAATATTTGCTTTTTAACCCAAAACTTGATTGTTGTCTCTCTGGAGAGAGGTTTTTCCTATAACATCTGCCACGTAGGTTTTATTTGAAAACACAAACAAATTGTTATATTCTAATAGCATCCCACTGTTTGTTTTTTTTTTTTTTCTTTTACTCCAGTCAAAGTGGTTTAGTGATTTGTCTTTAGACCAGGTCAGTTGTTAGCCAGTGAAAGTGCTGCTTTCTCTGGGGTGGGAGCTGGGCCCCATTCCACTTCAGAAATTAAATTCTGACAGTGATGCTCTCCTGACAAGTTGGGAAGTAGATGCAGGGTGAAAATATCCTGTACTTTTTTTTTTGTAATAAAATAAATTTTAAAACTTTATCTTTTTTCCCAGAAATCACATAAGAGGGTAAAACAAAACATCATTCAGAGCTGGGGTATAAATCGTAGACATGCACCTTCTTGAGTATGGACCCAAGCAAGTTACAGACAAAAGGAAAATGAGAAAATTCTTGCAGATATTGGTCATACTGGCTGCCAAGAGGTATTTCTTTCCTGTACAGGGCTGTTGCTCCTGACAGCCTGTTGTCCTTCCAGTCCTCAGCAGCAAAGTAGTTAATACATTCTGGAGTGTGTCAAGGCTTGCAGTTATATAACAAAAATATACCCGAGAGGGTGGCTTTGCTTTCCTTGTGCTTGAATCTGTTCATAATCTGCAAGTTCATACTGATGCTCTAATCTGAATTTGGAACCATAACATGTCCCAAATCCAAGCCTTTCTTCATCCTCTTCCTTTTGTTTGCTAAACCAAATGCATAATTAGTTTGAAATTAATTTTGGCTGTCTTGTATAGCCTTTCTGGTGAAGTATCACACTGGATTTAACCACTGCTGTGTGTTTGTCATTACTAGACTTTTGATTAAAGATCTGCTCCCCTGTCACTGCAGTCTTCTCTTTCTATCCATACATGTTCATCTGTTCATATTTGGCTCCATCATTATTCTTCCAATAATAACGATACTCTTCTGGCAAGTCCTGCCATTTCTCCATTCTCTCTTCCTCTTTCATCTTGTCATGCTTGCTTTCTCGTCACAGGGTTTAAATGGACAAAGTATTCAGAGGCACAGGATGCCTGAGGTCAGGGTGAATTTTAATGCAGTACCTGTACCTCCTCAAAGGAGGCCAGCCCTGACTTAGGGTCTTGGTGACAGTGAATGAGCCGTAGGCTTTCAGTCGTGCTGCCCCACAGAGGTCGTGTCCTGAATCCCATCACCCTCCACATGTCTGGGGTTAGTTTTGGCAGAGAAGAAAAAAATAAAATAAATCAGAATTTGTTGTATTTGTCAGGCTTTTCTGCCTGGAGTTTGATGTTCTGTACTGTGAGGAGGCTTGGTGGAGTAAGCAGTAAACCCCAGGGTGACCTGGTTGCTGTGGTGCAGAGCTGAGTGAAATGAAAGCTGGGCTGGGGGCAGAGCGGAGCAGCAGAGCTTAGCATGCCTGTAGGTGCACTTGCAGTTCTGAGGGGCTTAATTCCTGCTCCTTCACAGGGACAGGAGCTGGGGGAAAGGGCCTCATGCTGCAAGGGAGGCTTGTACACACTAGCCTGGCATCAGATCTGGGCACAGCAGCAGAGCAAGCAGCCTGGCCAGCTATGCTGTCACCTTGTTGGCATCCAGAGGGGCTGGAAGTGCTGCCCAGGGCCCGTGTCACTGCAGAGGCCCTGCTCTGCGTTCAGACAAGCAGTTGTTTGGTGTTCAGCCAGGTTGTCTTGGTATCTTCCCTGCACTGCAGAGCTACAGGTTTCTGTATTTTCTTCTCCTTTTCTCTACCCCTCTGTAGCCTAGGATATTTTGAGGCACACACCCCAAAGTTCCTTCACATCTTTGCTTTCTGGCATAGGGGTCGGAGTCTTTGTTGGGCATGAGAGCTCCAGGTTCTCTGCATGATACCGGCTCAGGACTTCGCAGGCCTGAGGGCACTGAAGGGGGACCAGCAACTCCCGCCGTTAGCCCGTGCTGATGGTCTGGTTTCCCTGAGCCTTCAGCTGGGCCAGGCATGCCTTGATCCAACACAAGGCTTAGCCAGCCCAGTGAGGGCACGGACTGCAGCAACAGAAGGTGCCTGTCACACCAATGCCAACAATCAAAATGCCTGTTTCAGCTGAAGTACCACACGGGAGAGGCCAAACCAACAGCTTGAGTGTGTCCTTGTTTCTTGTTAGAGAAGAGTTTTCAGCATGGTAACAGAGAAGCTCCTGTGATGTCAAAATAAATTCAGGAACCCAAGTGCAGCTGCACATGTACATGTGAACCAATGTGTTCTGGTTTTATACAGGTGGGCCTCAGAGAGGGGCTGAATTCAGTTCCCACCTGCTAGGATATAGTGTAGATTCCTGAGGTGCAAATCAACACGTTTTCTTGTTGATTCAGCTAAAACAAAGTGTGTGTGACCTGGGAGGGCTGGTCTCCGAGCATGGCACAGCAAAAGCAGTTTGCCTGGGGAGCAGAGGAGGACAGAAAGCTGTCACTTATGAAGTGTGGAGTTTCAGGAGGGGTATGGTGAAGCAGTGATCTCTCGTGCTCCCTGGAGAGCAGTATCGAAAGTATGGGTAGCGCCTGCATGTCAGTGATCATCTCCTACGTGAAGATCTCTGAGCACAGGGACACCAGCTGCAAGGAGTAGGACTGGGGACCAATGTAGGCTACCTGGCACCAGAATTCACACAGCTGGTTTTGGTTTCTCATACAAGCTGACCCAGAGCACAATGTTAAGTGAGTTCCTGTGTGTTTATGGCCAAATGCAGGAATTTCCAAGCTTGGAGAAACCTTTTGGTCTTATGTGCCTGCCAAGCTACTTCCCCACAACTCCTCAGCCCTCAGCTGCCATGCAGTGTCCTCCTCTGGCCCTTGTGGAACTGAGGCAACCCACCAGTCCTTCCTTCATGAGTAAAGGATCATCTTTGGATAAGGAGATTTACTGCCTGCCTTAATGGTTTGGCTTAGAGCTTGGCTCAGAGCACAACTGGTCACTTGCTCCCAGCCCCCCGCTTGCCTGTTGCATTATCTTGCCTAGTGCCTGGAGAGGAGGAACATCGGTGGGTCCTTTTAGTGCCTCTGTGTGGGGTAGTGCTGGGAAGGTGATAGAGCACTGAACTATGTTTCAGCAGCTGGAAAAAAGGCAGCGACCTGGCAGCAGGTGTCACAGGGCCCACCCCCCCCCGCCAGATGCTAAAGCACCTCCTCTTGTCACTGAGCAAATGATGTGAGGTGCCTGCCCTGAAAGTCTGAGATAAATGTCTGTTTTCTCCTCTAGGTCTGGATTTACAATGAAGATCATGAGCTGATTTTAAATAATCTTCTTTGCTTGGATGTTTTGGAAACTCGCTCGTCCGATCCACCTCGCCTCATGAAATGCCACGGGTCCGGCGGCTCACAGCAGTGGACGTTTGGGGTAAGTGGAGTGTCTGGAGTGGACATTGCTTGTAATTACTATCTCAGTACGTGACATTAGTGCTAACAAGGCATCAGGGTTGAGTTTAATTATAACTAAACCTCAGATGTACCAAGTCAGTTGTGCTGGACTAGGCCTAGCCCACAGTCCTAGCGGCCTCTACAGAAGTTACATGGGCTTCAATGGCCGCATTCAGCCTGAAGCAGACTTGTGTTGAGTTCCAGGACATGCAGATCCTATTCTTTGCAACATGGGAAGGTTTCCACAGCCCTTTTTCTGCTTGGCACAGCCAGCCACAGCGGCTGTGGCTCACAGGGAAATGCCAGTGAGAATGAAATCCACCCGGCAGCAGTTTGCTGTGCTCTGTTTGCAGGGCTGGGCGGCGGGAGCAGCCTGTGTGGTGTTTCTGCGTCGTGCTTGGAGGCGCACAGGGCAGAGCTGAGCACGGTCAGAGGAGGATTCCTTGCAGTTGCCTCTGCCCTGTGGTTGTGTTAGTTTGCTCATTAGGAGCCTGTGGTGGCCGTTTCTCAAACCTGAGCCAGTGCTGCATACGCACAAGATTTGGCTCCGGGCATGAACTCAGCAGCTTCTCCCTCACACACCCTCCATGTCACAGCCAGTCTGTGGTAGGAATATGGCTGCACACTGAGGAGGGTGCTGCCAGAACAGCCTGTTGTGCCTCTAGGACAGCTCTGCATAAATCTTCTTGGGTTCACACCTTGCTGCTCGTGGGCAGTGTGAGCTCCTAAGTGCAGTCAAATAAGGAAGGCTGGTGCAGCCTGGGATGGATGAGATATAGGCAGATGCGGTGTGAGCCTGTGCAGGTCTGACTCGCAGAGACATCTTACAGTTCTGAGCAGCTTCTTCCAGCAGTGCCACAGCTACAAGGGGAAGAGGGAGCAATGAGCTGATAAGTGCTGCGGGGGATAAAAGATTACTCGGGGCTCCTCAGTTTGAGGTGGTGGACAAAGGTTTACAAGACTGAGGGAAGGGCTGTTGTAAATGGCGTGCATGTTAGGCCTGTT
>VXBZ01005680.1:140264-178546 GCA_013399135.1 Heliornis fulica | reverse complement strand
AACAAAAGGAGTAGGAGCTAGAGCAGAAAATCCTGCACGTGCTGGTCGCCTCCTCTCAGAAAGGCTGGATCGGGACTGGAGGGTGCTCGGGGTGGGTGGCAGGTGTGTGGGGGTAACGCCAGCAGAGGGGCTCTTGAGGAGCGAGACCACTTGTGGGAGCGAGAGAAGTATGTTAGGCGTGTGACCCAGCGGAGCAGAGCAAGGCCAGCTGTCGTACAAGGCTCAGAGTGGGGGGGTGGCTCTGGAGAAGTGTTACGTGTTCTCCCCGTGTTCTCCCACTTTACTGGGTGTCATGGCCGAGGCCGCGACACAGGGACTGGTGAGTTTTGCCGTACCTGCTCCCTCCATGCGGGAGGGGTGGTGCTTGCTGCCCACGGGAGGTGCAGCGAGCCCCTTCCTGACAGAAACCAGACCACAGGGTGCCCCGGGGCAGCTGGGCTGTGGTTTGTGTGGAGGGGTTCTGGTGTAGAGGGGGCCTGCCACGGTGGCTTCTGCAAGGAAGCTTTCCCTAAGGCTCCAGGCCAGCGTTAGTGGGGCGTGATGACAGGGTCCTCTGGGGGAACAAAGAGAAGGATGTGGTTCCTTCTCCCGCCTGGCTGGGTCTGGCTGTGCCCTGGTTGCCGGGACTCCCCACACACTGGGACACACCTGTCACAGGGGGTGTCACTGTGGGCACTGAGGCAGTAGCGTTGCGGAGGCTTGGCCAGGGGCCGGGCTGTGCTGCAGCCTTGGCTGAGTGGGTGCTGGGGGGTGGCTTTGATCACCCCTCTGCTGCGTGAAGGAACTGTGGTGTCAAAATCCGAGCCGGGTCTCTGGAAGGAGGCGGGAGCTGCGTTTCATGGGGTGAACATGGCTAAGGTGGGTGCTGCACTCTGGCTTTTAAAGGGGTGCTGAGGTGGGTGCTGCACTCTGGCTTTTAAAGGGGTGCTTTGGGTCCGGAGTGGGTGGGAGGCTGCTGAAGGACTCGCCCCTCAGGAAGGAGCACAGCCTCCCCTTACGCAGCCATTTCAGCGTCGGTCTGACAGCGGGGTGGAACAGAAGCTGTCATTAACCAATCCCTTCTGTCTTTTTCTTTCCTCTAGAAGAACAACCGCCTCTACCAGGTCTCCGTGGGCCAGTGCATGAAGGTGGTAGATCCGCTCAGCCACAAAGGGTATGTGGCCATGGCCATCTGTGATGGGTCCCTTCCTCAGCAGTGGCACTTTGAGAGCTGAGACAGCGAGGACGCGGCTGAGAAGTGTTAAGCCAAGACCCGTTTTCCCTTCAGCCACGGATTCAAGTCATTGTGGAGGACTTTGCGAGGAGCCTGTAGCAGCTACACCTGGCCTGAGCGCTGCAAGGACCCTTTACAACTACTCTACTAAGAAGAGCTGTGTTCATGGGAAGGTCCTTGTGGCCACCGGTCTCTGGTCACATGCAGCAGTGACAGGAGCAGCCCCACTGCAGAACACGTAGAAGTGCAATTTATAGTCGGTTCCTTGGATTGTCCTGGATTATTGAACTGGTTTTAAGTAAGAGAAATTAGAGCGACGTAATTTAAATTGTGATTTTAACTTTGTGGATCTTTTAAATGACGATGACAGACAGGAGTCCTCTGAAGTGTTCCATGTGCAGTATCTCCTTAATTTACAATCTTAGTATGGTTTTACTGGCCAAATTATTTTACTGTTTCTGGAAAATATTTTTATCCCCTTTTATCTTCTGAGAATTGTCATTTGTAGTATTTAAATTCAGTTCTCTTAATTTCCAGGTTTTAGGACACCTCATGTAGTTAAATTCTCAGCTGTCATTCGTCACCTCGTATTTAAAACAAAGTAACTATTACAAAGTCTATTTTGATGACTCATGGCAGTAGCTACATTTAAAATAAAATACCATTTTTTTATTAATCTGCACGGCCTTACTCTTTGTAGCTGCAGGACCAGAGAGCGCCGCTAAGGCACTGGTGGACATGAACGTTCGCATGAGTTGGGTCTTCCCTGGTTTTCACTCTTCTTCACAGCCCCTTCTCCCTCTGTCCTTTCTTGGAGGGTTTTTCAGATAATTTCTCTGCATTTTTTTTTTTCTTCTCCCTTCCCAAGTTCATTTATTCCACTGTTCACCTTTCTTTGACTTACTGCCTCAGCCCCGGGTGCTCCTTCAGTGCGTGGAAGCTGCTGCAGAAGAGAAGAGCCGCTCCCGCCCCGAGGGTTTTTCTCTCCAGCGCCCTCCTGCCCTGGGGAAGCTGTGGTTCTAATGCCTGCAGTGCCAGGACAGCCCCGGGGCAGAGGCAACGTTTTCCAGCTGCACAAATGGTCCAGCATCCAGGTTTGGCCAGTTTGGGCAGTGAGGCAGACGGCACTGCTGGTGTAGTTGAAGCCCCGCAGCGAGGAGATTCGCTTGTGAGCGATGGCGTTTGGTTCTTCAGCCGCCGGCCAGGGCAGCCACTCTGGGAGGAGAAACACAAGCGGGTGGAGATGAGCAGGTAAGAGCAGTCCCTGGCTGCTGCCTACACTTTGCCTGGTCATGGGTCCTGGAGCAGTGGGACACGGGCAGGGGGAAGCAGGTAAGTGGGGTTCAGCGTAAACCAGGACAATGGGCTGAACTGGAAGTTCTTGCGGATGAAGCGTTACAGTGGGACTAATCTTTAGGCACTGGAAGCCTCTAGAACACAGGCAGCAGCAGCAGCTGTCCTTGAGCAGGTAGTGCAGGGGCGTTTCTGCAGCACATCCTTCTGGTGCTCAGCGCTGCAGCCGCACAGCCATGTCCTCAGGCGAGTTGCTGGAGCAGCAGGGTAGGGCTGGCTGCTCTCCCACCGCCCTTCCAACCCTGCTGGTTCAGAAGCCGAGCCCAGCCCCGAGCCCAGCCCGTTAAGCTCACCCCAAATGCGTACACTAGGTGTGTACCAGCCATGGGTAGCTGGGGCCTCCCTCTTCCTGCAGCCACAGGAGGTAACTGGGGATCAACTTTGGCCCAGCTGGTTCCCACTTCATGCAACAAATCCTGGAGCTTTCTGAGCCTCGACAGGAACCTCTGGTGTCAGGTACCGGCCCTGCAGCAGTGACGTCCTGGTTAATCCCAGGCAGCCGCCTGCTTCCTGTCCCATTCCCACACCGCCGCAGACTGGGGGAAGAGACACAGAGACGTCAGAGAACTGCTGGACTGGGATACAGACAGAGTAACAGGTAAGGCCAAAGGTGCCCACAGCAGCAGAGCAAACCCAGGAGTTCATTCCCCAGTGCCCATCGCAGGCAGGTGCTCAGCCATCCCCAGGAAAGCCGGGCTCCATCATGCATAACGGTGACTTGGGCAGACAAACGCCATCACTACGAACATCCCCCCTTCCTTCTGCTTCCCCAGCTTTATATGCTGAGCATGACGTCATCTGGGATGGGATATCCCTCTGGCCACTGGGGTCAGCTGTCCTGGCTGTGTCCCCTCCCAACTCCTTGGGCACCCCCAGCCTCCTCGCTGGTGGGGTGGGGTGAGGAGCAGAACAGGCCTTGGCTCTGTGTGAGCACTGCTGAGCAGTGATGAAAACATCCCTGTGCCATCAGCGCTGTTTTCAGCACAAACCCAAACCCCAGCCCTGTGCCAGCTACTGCAAAGAAAATTAACTCTGTCCCAGCCAAAACAGCACCAGGTAAAACAGAATCTCTTGCCTTTTTCTTCGCATTTTTGGTAGATTCTTCTGGAAAAAACGTGATTGCAGGGAACACAAACACTGAAATCCTGAGAGAGCCAGAAGCCAGACACCCCAATGAAAACAGCAGGGTATGACTTATAGATGTAAAATATTTTTATTTGTAAATGCTGATCTTCTAAATCTGTTTCCACAAATTCCAAAACCCATAACACTCTGTATACTTCAAAAAATTCTTTTTTTGTGGTGTTTTTGTATTTTTTTGCCAACATTAGATACTATTATACAGAACAGAAAAAAACTGTAGGACAAATACTGGTAGGATGTTGGAATATTGTACAAGAGAAGAAAAATATTCAAGAAACAATTTCATACAGCTATTTATCAAGAGAAAAATATATACAATTGATTTATTCTGTAAGATAAAAATACATCATGCCATATACATTACAAGTTCAGAACTGTATTACTGAATATACCAACAGTTTACAGTCCACTTTAATTGTGCACACAAAAAAAAAAAACTTCATTTTTTTTTATATTTAGCCTGTGAAGTGTCAGTACCAGAATTTTAAGTACAAAATAAAAGCTAACCTGGTTCAAAATGCTGATTAAATTTCTACAAGCAAACACAAAACAGTGTTTATTTTTTTTAAAAGAAATGTAAACAAAAAACAATCCATACAAACACATCTTTAAATTACATTTTCCAAAACCCTATTGCCAGAGTCCTGCAGCTGCAAGCACGTTACATCTAATATTTTCCTTGTTTTCCTTTTAAGAAGGCTATTGTATCAGACTGAAGCGCCACTACGTGATTCTACGCTGTTTACATGATTTAAGGAAGGCTGAACAGTCACCTAATCTTGACTACTTTTGCTGAAGGAAAAAACCAAACAAACAAACAAAAAACCCCAAACAAACCCCAACGTTCAGCCCCTATTTTGGGTGTTTTTTTTGCAGTTATTCACAGTTATCACAAATTGTAAGCACAAAAAAACCTGACTTAAGAAATAGGGATGCAACAATATAATACAAATAAAATTAATCTAAATTCCCCAAACACCTACAAAAGTCAGAGCTGTAATATACACGCCCGGAGCAGGCTTAAGGTTGGACTTACTTAAAAAAAACACCCCAACAAACCTCTTTAAGAAGACCACAGTTGAGACTGCTTGGAACATAAAAACCCCCTTCTCTTTAAAGCGAGATTTTGGTTATTCCGTAATTGTAATCGCATGTCGGTCAGTACATGAGATCATATTGTAACATCCCTATCGACGGTTTACAATAAGCACCCGAACTGCTGCAGAGTCTGGTAGCATTTGGTCAATAACTATTTTTTATACTGTATTTTTTTTTCTCTCAAAATATTTACACTTTTGTACAAAGTAACAGAGTTTGTTAGTTCTGCAGGTAACAGCAGCAGCTTGGCTTTCTTCTAACTTTCTTTTTTTTTTTAAAAATAGCTTCATTCACTTATTCAATAATAAATACAAAAAGGTTCTCTTATTTTACAGAAATCAAAAACTACAATAAACTGACTCATGGAATCAAGTATTTAAATGTATTTTAGTGCAAGTTATTTTTTTCCCTTAGCTCTATCCCTAAGGAAGTCGTTTCAGTACATTCCTTGTTCAGTGGTGTCTACTTTTTATTTAAAATTTTTCTTTAATTAGAGGGCCTGCCCCTTTATCAAATAAGGCTGTGGCCAGCACTTTGGACTTCTCCCTTTCGCTGGTGATTTCAGTCTTACATTCATTTACGCCCACCTGCAGCCCCGCAGGTCAGCCATCGGTTCTTTGCCCAGGTCAAACAGTTTCTCCTTAGTGAGCTCAAAAACAAAAGTGCTGGACCATTCTGTTAATTCACTTTAACCTCCACGTCTCTGGAACGTTAACTTCGGATTTTGCCGGCTTGCTTCTGGTGCTTGGTTTGGTTTGGTTTTTTTTTTCCTTTTTTTTTTTCTTTTTCTTTTTTTTTCTTTTTAAATACATGAGTAGAAATCTGGACTTCCAGAAGTGATTTAGTTTTTATTCCCCCTTCAAAAAGGCAACAATTTTCCGTCGACAAAATCAAAATGTGCATCACTTCTTCCTAGGGACAAGCAACCCTCAAAGACGGCAAGGAATGCATTCTAGTTCATCCACTTTCGGCAGTTTACAGCTCCACAGTGACATGGAATCTTGTGCTGGTCATCCTCAAAGTCAAACTTATAGTCATAGCAAAGCTGGGAGAAGAAGCAGGAGAACGGTTATGAGCAATGGGGATTTACCACAGCTTTCCTCGTCACGTACTACAGGTTATGTAGCGAACGTCCCGCCCTGAGCCCGACATGAACATGTTGTGCTACCGGCCGGAGCGATCACGTGAGTATCTAGGGGCAGGTAAAGCCATGAGCACACCCTACCTCCTCCCCTTTCTGGATTCTCCTGCTGGAGCTGATGATTATTTTGTGTCCTCTCTCAAAAGTTACCACCTCAGCCACGCAGTTGGGTGCACACGAATGGTTGATGTACCTAGGAAAAGATTTTGAACAAGGTAACCTCGGAAGGAAATGCGTCCCTTGAGGCCAAACCAAACCTGGGGAGGGGATTGGCTTCAGGGGTGCACTGACTCTCCAGATAGGACTATATTACTCTGCACTTGTGTCATTACCTAGAAAACGTCAAGAAAATCAAGTGTTAAAAAAATGTCCTCCTTGATAGCTGCCACGAGACACGATCCCGGATGAGGAAAGCTAATGAAAACGGAGCCGTTACTGCAGTGGGACGGTCCAAAGGCTGAATGTGCCAGCTCAGAGAATAAAAACCACGGGGAAAACCACAAACTCGAGTCCCTGGTAAACAGCCCCCGGCAGGGGAACGCAAGATGACTCTCCCGAATGAGGCCAGAGACCTCTCCGTGGCCACCCACCTTGCAGGACCTCCCGTCAGGGTGGCATCGATGACGTGGTCGTTATCAATGCGGAACATGTACACGCCCCGATTCTGAAAAACAGAATTGGAAAAGAGACTCTTGGAATTTGTACATGATCATCAATGATGAGCAGAACGCAGCACCGTGGGGGTGACCCTCCAAGGGTCCTCCTGCATTGGGGGTCAGACAATTCCCACTGGCTTGTGAGGGAACGTGTGGGTCACCAACACCAGTCTCTGGTGAATGAGCATTGCCCTAATGGCTTCTGCACCTCGGACACGCAGATCTCCACAAACACGCAGTAACTCTTGCAACGCTGCTGAGAAACACCACAGAAGTTGCTACAAATTTAAAAGAAGTTCTCATTAAAGACAGAGGCTGTGACATCTCTGCCAGAGCTCTCCCTGCCCTCCAGGACAGAGTAGTTCCTGCACCTCAGCGTGCTGAGAGAGCTACTGAATGTTTAAACACTCTCATCCCTTGGCAAGAAACACTGCAGACTTCTCTGATTGCATTTTAGCCTACTGCAATTAAAGCGGAGCAGGAAAGAGAGATGGGGGCACCTGAACTCATCAAGCAGAAGAGCATGATGAGGAGAAAGAAGAGCAGAGAGGAAATGGCCCATACCTGAGATTCATAAAGCTTCTCCTTCCTGTTTGCTACCTCATTCCGGATGATGGTTCCGATATACTCAATGACCATCGTGTGCTTTTCAATGTCTCGAGCAGCATACAGGCCCAGGCCCTACAACCAAACACACACTGTGACTCAGAATTTCCCAACAAAGGTGCATTTCTGCTGTGTTCCACCCTGTGCCCCAATGCTGTTCCTGCAGAAAAGCATGTGAGAAGTGAAGTGCCCCAGAGAAAGGAACAGCCCAGGCACAGAACCAGCTTCACGTCACAGTTCCAAGAGGCAACACCACCTACTTCCGTCTTGGTGCGAAAGCTGCTCTTGGACCTCTGATACCTGATGGGGCAAAAGGTTATGGAACCACTGGAAAACAAGGTGGGTCTTACTAGAAGGAGAAACCTGACAGGAACACAGCAGCACAGTTAAGCCCGACCTAAAACAGCCATGAGCTGAGCAAGGTTGATTCCAAAGCTTCTGCAGGGATCACATACAGCAACGAGCTTCTGATGACGAGGACTTGTTGCCAACAAGTATCGGACACTTGGAGCTCATCTCATACCACTTTACTCGGGTGGGCTGAGCATGTCAGACTTCCAGTCTGCAATTCCACATTTGTAATTTTATTAAGATTTACTAAGTTTCTGGGAAATAGCTAAACCACCCCAAACTGCAAAGAAACCATTTCTCTAGGGGCCTGTATGAAATGAATTTTTGAGATATTTACACCCACTAGAAAGAAATCTTACTCAAATCTAAGGGGGTGATTCGCCACATAAAACCACACAGGAAGGAACTCTGTGAAAGCTTTTGTTTCTCTTTGAAAATGTGGATGTTGTGTCAGTGTTTACATCTAAAAGGTCCTGAATCTCTAAGTACATTCATTTTTTTAAGCAGAGGTTTCCCAAACCGAGGACTGACCTGGATACGAGAGCGTGCTAGGTACACGTTGGACTTCCATTCGGTTTTCATTTTGCGGTACTGAGAGGACTTGGAATGGACGAACTGCTTACTGTAAGGCGCATTCAGCTCTCCCGTAACTGTGCTCTGAAATGACTTCGATGTGCTGGTGCTATTCAAGGTGTGAGGCCTGTAGGGATTGGGCATGTAACAGGAAAAAAATACAAGGAAAACTGAAGATTTCTCTGAAAACAGCCACAAAACCCATTCCAAATTCTTTTAGACATACAGACACTGAAAGCCAGCTAGCATAGACGACACAGCGATCCCTCCGGTTTGGGCATGCACATACACAGCCAAGGACGACAGGGTTTGTAAGCAGCAGACGAAAGCACAAATAACCCTAAGCAGCCTATAAACCCTGGGCTGTACTATGTGAAATTAAAACAAAATACCTTAACACAAACCTCTTGACATGGGTACTCATTTTAGGCTCGGCACGGGCACAGCCCGTGGGGTTGATGGCAAGAGGGAGTTCCATTAAGGGGTTTCGGCCGTAGCGGAAAGTGTAGTTCTCGCAGGCCTCAACCCCTGGCAGCTGCGAGAAAACAGACAAAAAGAAAAGAAGGTTAATTCCAGGGAATTGTACATCTGCTGTGTGTAACGACACGTTTACTTTATCACTTGTCTTCCTGGTCCCCTCCTCGTGTGTTTATCCGACCACATGTGGTGTTCCAGAAGGAGCCGGGATGGCCCCGACTCACCGATTCGGCAATCCTGGCCACTGCGGAGACTGTCAAACCAAAGAGGTCTTCACCCTTCAGGTAGCCGGGAAACAGCTGGAGCATCTCAGATTCTTTTCGAACAGAGGCGACAGGCTCCAGGATTTTATCCCACACACCTACACAGCCACACAGAAAGAATTAGTGATCCAAAGCTGATGTCTACTCTACTGGTTTTAAAACGAATGCCTGACCCAAAGGCCAGCAAAGCCTTCTGCCATTGGCTGCACACAGCCTTTAAAAGCAAAGCAGAGAACCATTTGGTGGGTTGCTATTATCTCCTGAGCAAACCCCGACAGCACGGCACTGCTACTGCACCCCTGGTTCTCGGGAGTGATGCTTCTACTGTTCGCAGCACGGAAATTTCCAGCCCTCTGACACCAATAACTTACGGCTGATTCTCCTGAGAACCACCCCCAAAGTAGAGTTTTCTGTAAATCAGAGATTCTACTTGGGGCAGGAGACTCCCCCGGCAGCAGTTCGACTGGGCAGAGCGAGGCCGAGCTCCTTGCTTGCCAGCTTCAGCCAAGCCCATCCAAAGGCACCTGAGGAACGTCATCTAAAACATCTATCGCACCCCAAGTGCCAGCAGCAACGAACCGAACAGCCAACCCACAACAAGTCCCGGTCTCAGCTCACAACATTTACCTTTGGGTGTGGTGTCAGTAAGGACCAGGTCTTCGTGGCCTTGCTCCACAACCTTGATGACAAATAATGGAAGCCCGTCCTTCTCCTCAATTGAGCAGAGATAGCGACAGCGTCTGTTGGCGTATCTCATGCTCCAGTACAACCGGCTGGCCTCGTAACCCACGGGGAAGAGGGCTTTGGAGGAGTGGAAGGCCTGCATCTGCTGTGGCAGCAGCTGACCGACAGCGTGGAAAATCAGGCTCCCCACACGGAAAGTGTGGTCACGTTCTCCTCGCTGAACGATGCTGGCGATCTGCCGCACTTCGTCCCGCTGAACGTAGACCCTCCTGAAGACTGCAAAGTAACTGAGTTCTTGCTCATGAGTTCCCTTTGGTTTGTGCATGGGGCAAAGCATGGTCTTGTCTTTAAAAAACATGCATTGTGCTTTAATGGCACAGGTAAAGTGGTAAATATTGGTGCACCTTAACCTGTGACAACCGCTGGTGGCACCCATTTTGTGACAGAACATGCATTTCATTTGCAAGCCTCTTCGCAGTGCTAGTTCCACGTTTATTAAGGCACCAGCTTGTGTCTCGTAGACTTCTGTAGACCAAAGAGCACAGTTCAAATGGACCCAAAGGTCTAAGTCCAGGTTAAGAAGCCTTGCTGGTCCATCAGTTAATCCATCACCTTCCTCGTGACAGAAGCAGCATTTCCTATAGTCTTTAGGCACAGGGTCTGGCTTAAGGGTAGTGCCCAGTTTTTTAAGGAATTCGTCTATTTCTTCTTCACAAGGAGGTTTGAACGACCCTTTAGGAATCACAATCTGAATGCTCCACTTTTTCCATTTCATTCCTTTCCATTTCTTACTTGGAGGCCGACAGTCATCGAGACTGCTGTGTATTGCTTTTAACCTAGGCTTTAGCTTCACC
This sequence comes from Heliornis fulica, assembly GCA_013399135.1. Lineage (NCBI taxonomy): Eukaryota > Metazoa > Chordata > Aves > Gruiformes > Heliornithidae > Heliornis > Heliornis fulica. The sequence goes on along the minus strand of VXBZ01005680.1, from coordinate 168,134 downwards.
GTTACCTTAAGCTCGTCGGGTTTTGCCTCTACCTTGGCTGCTTCAAATGCAGGGGGGAACATGATGGGCGGGGATGAGGGTGGAGAAACCTTCTCCTGCAGCTGAGGCAGGCAGTGGACGTCCAAAGTGGAGATGTTGTTGCTGTACTGATGGAATGCTTTCGGCGGCCTCTCTTTCATCGGCGACTGCGGCAAAGATGGAACCGATTCCTGCTAAGTCAATGGAGAGCTCTTAAGGAAAACATCCCAAACTGTTACCAATGACATGGATCTCAAAACCACTGTCAGGTCAGAAAATCCCGAAGCAGCACCAGGGAAAGGTGGAAATTCCCCTGAGCCGTGTTACCGCGGCTTGTGCCAGGCTACAGAGCAGAAAGGTTCTCCCACTCAACCTAGACCATGGTGCCCTTCAACAGAGAAGAGGAAAGACAATCTTCTGTTCAGGTTCTCAAGGAAGAACTTCTCCATTGCCCTACATGAGATACCTGACAGATACAGTTCTTGGGTAATTTTAGAAAGTTTTGTTACACCACAAAATAACCTTAAAATATGGGTCATCGAATTAACATGAAGAGGAAGAATCCTGGTATTAGGTGGAAGGGGGTGACTTGGAATTAATGCCACATTTTTCCTGTAAAGAAGTGAGGAGGAAATTCCTGCCAGACTTCAGGTTAGTCACACACCTTCAGGACTTAACTATTCTGTCACAGTAAACAAGAATTAAACCTGCAGAGACTGGTTAAAAAAAAAGAAATATAAAGAATACAAGATCTATGTACGAAATTTCGATTAAAAATGTTTAATGTGGTTTGTATTATTAATCTGGAGAGAATAAGTGGGAGGATCAGGAGGCTGAACATGACATTTAATTAACTTAATGATGTACATGCTGATGCCCTTGTGCAGAACTGCTGCCCTGTTTAAATGTGAGTGAAAGTGAGCTGCATGGGCACTAATAGGATGGGGAGGTACACACATTTATCTTCTCCAGGTTAGGGTTTTTTTTATTATTTCTTCTGACAAAAGTCAGGAGGATGCACTGGCAGGCAGGCTGCCAATTCCACACTCAACACAGGACCAGGAGAAAAACCAGCACTAGGTGATGCTTACAGCTCGTGGCCAGTTCTGCCCGTTCTGGTTTTGGGAAAACAAAGGTACATTTGAACTGAAAAAGCAGAAACCAAGCTCAAGAAGTCCTCACAAAAACTGTCTACTAGAATATACACTGATCAGGTTCATTTGGTTTTGAACACAGACCATCTTGCTTTAATGACTGACAGAAAAATGCCAGATACCTTCCCTGGAAAGTGAGGAAACAACGCCCCATGTAAGAGCGCTGACCTTCTCCAAGGGCTCGTACAGCCCTCACAGTGGCTGCAGGGAGACACCTACAGCTTCCTGCCTGGGACCACCTGAGAAGAATCCCCGGCCTAACTCCACTTCCAACTCAGCAAGTTTCTTAAAACATCTTTCTCCAGTAATTACAACCCCTTTTTCCTCATCACTGTCAGTTACTGGGCCCTAACAATGTTTTTGGCAATGAGTTCTCTACAGTGGTAACTTTGCCCAAACACGGTAACACAATAAGATCAATTTTCCTGTTACGTGGAACCAATAAAGCCTTTTGGAAACTTGCTGTCCTGTCACTGTTTGCAGAGTTGCAACTCTCTTGTATTTTTACTGTGTAAGGTGAACCACAGTGCAGAAACTAGCCCTGAAAGGTGGGTCTGTGGCTTCACATGGTGCCCAGAGAAGGGACGTGATGGCTTCTTCACAGCCCATGAGGGCAGCAAAAGCGGCCGCCGCTCTGCCATACATCTCTGTCAGACAGAAAGTTCTGCAAATACGAGTGTGGAATCTCCAGATACAGAACAATTCACTTTTAAACCTTTCCAGCAAAGTCCCAACTTCCTCTGCTCCCCCTCACCCCAACTTCTGATCTCCAGAAACTAGCTCCAGTAACGCCTGCCCACTAGGGTGCACCAGCATACGATACTCACTTTGTTCTCCGAGGTCTTTGCTTGCACAGCTGCCGAATAAAGAACAAAGCAGTTGTTGCTACAGAATACAATGTCCTTCATTTTATCAGAGCCTTCTTGGGAATCCTGGGAATCAAACAGGGAAGATGATCAGAAGTGTGTTTTAATACCACTCTTCACATAGTAAGTGTAATGAAACATCTTCCAATCTGGCTAGAAACTTTTTATTTGTAGAACATTTGTGAGATAATGAGCGATATTGTGATATAAATACTTGATTATTTGACAGATCTAACGCTACCACCATCCTACGACCTTGTTCTTCAGCATTTCTTGCCTTTAACAGAAGTTTAACAGTCAAAATAAAGCATCTATACCCTGTGCCCATCTGCTCCACAGGCACACTTGCAAAATAAAACCCATTTTCCTTTATCTTTAGCTGGCAAACGAACCTCTCACTTCAGCCTAATCAAAGACAGACCATACTGGTTTATCGACTGATCCATCTGCAAAATGCTACTGGGAATCCAGTGCTTCTCTGACTATGGGAACCTGCTGCTTTTGTGTCTTTGTTGAATAATTATCTCAATCTCATTCAGAGCTGTGACAGTCCCCAGTGCAAATACTCCGTGTCTGGCCTAAGGAGCAGCCTGGGATACGGTTTACACAAGAACCAGATTAAATGATACGACCCAAGACCAAAAGCTGATTCCTGCTCAAAACCAGCATAAGGAGTTTTGCTCTTCTAGTACTTTCTGATGTGGAGACATGGCACTGCCTTACAGAAAGGTTCCCCTGGAGTTGAGGTCCCTGAAGTATCATGGAATCACAGAACCACAGAATCTCCCGAGCTAGAAGGGACCCGTAAGGTCCACTGAGTCCAGCTCCTGGCTCTACACAGGACCAGCCAAGTCAGATCACAGGACTGAGTGAATCATCCAGATGTTTCTTGACCTCAGCCAAGCTGGGTGCTGTGACCACTTCCCTGGGGAGCCTGTTCCAGTGCCTGACCACCCTCTCAGTAAAGACCCTCTTCCTAACATCCAGCCTCCCCTGTTGCAGCTTCACATGGTCATGGAAAGATGTTAGGAGCAGAATTTAGGAAGCTGCCATATTTTCTGATTCATTTCACAGAAACAATGACTGTGATGTTTCTTGTTTGTACTACAGATGTGCCTGAATGTCCCAGCGTGAATCAGAGCACACGGAACGGAGAGTCAAAGAAACTTGGAAGTGGTATCAGTTGCCATGAGAAGTGGTAGTCTTGGTTGCCTTTGCTCACTGACCATTTTGTGCAAGAACCGACACTTCCACTGCCGTACCTGTCTGGGGAAAGGCAGGTCCTTGAAGGACTTCCGCACACCGCTACCAAGAACCACAACCTTGCAGTGAGAGCACCATCGAGGTCTCAGTGCGGAGCCTTCCGCAAGGTTCTGACTGTGATCCTTGTAGCCAGCTATACCTAGAAGAGAAGTAAGTCTGTTAGAAACTCTATGGATTAAATCACATTTTAATCTTCAGTGGTTTAGAGGAGTAGGAACCTCCCTGACAGGGCTTTCAACTTCCCAAGGGGGAAACTTGAATCTGGGCCAATCCCAACTGTGCGAACCAGGCAAAAACCAATTCTTAAGAAATGGGTAACGAAACCAACCTAGGATACATGCTGATCACTTCTGTAACCTCTTCCAGAACAGGAACGCTCTTTCTGAATGATGCATTTAAAATCAGACTGGACAAAAAAACCCTCTAAGTACGTTGGGAACTACTGGGAGAAACACCTTGCTGTCAGCGATGCAGAGACCAGAAATCACACGTGGATCAGACCTATTAACATTATGGTCAACAACAGGAGCTGATTCACATGTACTGGTCACATAAGAAAAGTATTTAGAGCAAGAATCAATGATTTCATTCTAGCACATCAGTTTATGAGGCTGAAACACATTAACATGCACTCAGTTAACATGCTGGCACCGAAAATGTAGAAGAACTAAAGCCAACTCACCATTGCTGTTTGCAGGAAACGGCATTGCAGGTTGTTTCAGCCCGTAAGGCCCTACAATCCTGGCAGGACCCATGGGTCCTGCCTGAGGACCCTGAAGTAGTAAGGGCTGCCTGTACTCCATGGATGGGTTCACTCTGTGACTGTTGGCAGCTGCCATGGAGGGCGGGACGTCTGGAGCATTACTGACCTCGTAACTGTTGGGAATCCTGACATGGAGCAGGTTGGAGAATGCTGCTACGACACTGCTAATGTTCTAAAAACAACAGTAAAGACACACAGTAAGAGAGCAGCAACATAAATTATAGATTACAGCAGCTGCTTTACTGAGCTATGCTCTAACCTCTTCAGATTCACTATGTATAGAAGACAGCAACTGCTGTTGTATTTTATATAAGTAACTCAAGCTTAATTCTTTTACCTCAGCAGCTGTGGGATGCAAGGTAATTGCTACAGATATAAGGCCAGATTTAGGACCATTCTGGGATGGTCCAAGCTGAGAGGCAAAGAAGCCGGAACCAGGTAACGCTCCTGAACCGGGTTCTGATTTTATGTAATTCCTTTTGGCTTCTGAACCTGAAAATAAACCAAATACACCAGGTTAATCCTGCATGCACATGGATGCCAAATACAAGGAAAAAAGCGAAGACCAGTCTCACCTTTTCCAGTACTGCTTGGTAGGATGGGAATGATGGGAGATGGGACAGGTTCCGGGTTCTCCTCCTTTACAACTGACAAGTCTGGATACCTACTTATTTCCATTCCCACCACGCTTTCAGGAGAGGAAGAAGGAACAAAGCTGTCAGGAGTGTCCCTGTCCTCACAGTGATCTTGAACCCTGGAACAAAACCCCACAAGAGCTGTTTTGGAAACAGTCTAAAAAACTTTGGTAATCCCAAGCTACAAATGCCACCAGGGAGCTATCACAACCGCACAACCTCACTTCTCGTTACTACTCATGAAAGCAATGATGTGGTGGCCCATTACTTCTAAGTGTCTCATACCACACTGCACATGGTGACTTCCTGGGGAAGACATGAAGACACCAGAGGCACTATGAAAGCCTGGGCTCCAACACAGAACTGTCAGATCCCCAAGGCTCCATCCACCTGGGTAAAAGAATTAGTATTTAATATCTTAACGTTCTGGTTTAAATGTCTATCCCACCAGTCTATCCCACCTCACACCTCAAAGACACCCAACTTTGGTCAGGCAAGTGAAAGGAAGGCAAAAGATTTTTGTAGGGTGATTCATGTTGTAGCACGTTTTCCTGACAAAACAACAGAGTCTCAGTAGAGCTGGCGAGTGTGACACTTGCACAGTCCTGCTGCCTGGCACAGCAGTCACAGATTGCCATGGTACAAGGGTTCCAGTGTTGCTCCAGGAAAAAATATCTAGTTATAGAGATTTCATCCATTTTTCAAGAAATCAAGGTAATGAATTCTTAACAGTTTCACAAGATCCAGGGTGTAGCATTGGCAGAGATCACAGAACCACAGAATGTCAGGAGCTGGAAGAGACCTCGAAAGACCATCCAGTCCAACCCCCTGCCTGAGCAGGATCACCTACATTNGGTGTCCCTACACTGGACTCTTTCAAGGAGTTTTATGTCCTTCTGGAACTGAGGGTCCCAGAACTGGACACAATACTCCAGGTGAGGTCTCACCAGGGCAGAGTAGAGGGGGAGAAGGACCATAGCAATGTGTCCTTATGTGTCCTTAAGGACACATTGCTAGCTCATGGTCATCCTGCTGTCTGTCAGGATCCCCAGGTCCCTCTCACCAGCACCACTCTCTAACAGTCCAGTCCCCAACCTATACTGGTTCCTGGGGTTGTTTCTCACCAGATGCAATACCCTACACTTGTCCTTATTAAATTTCTCCCTGCCCAGCTCTCCAGCCTGTCTAAATCTTGTTGAATGGCAGCACAACCTTCTGGTGTGTCATCACCCCTCCCAGCTTCATATCATCAGCAAACTTGCTGACTGTGCACTCTATTCCCTCGTCCAGGTCATCAATGAAGACACCGAACAATACTGGTCCCAGTACTGACCCTTAAGGGACTCCACTAGTTACAGGCCTCCAGACAGACTCTGCCCCGTTAATGAAAACTCTGTCTTCTTCCCTTCAACCAGCTCTCAATCCACCTCACTACTCTGCCCTCCAGGCCACACTGCCTCAGTTTGCCCACCAGGATGCTGTGGGAGAGTGTCAAATGCCTCACTGAGATCCAGAAAAAACACGTCCACTGCCCTGCCATCATCCACCCACCTGGTTATATCCTCACAAAAGGCTATTTCACTATGCTAGGTGTGGAATGCTAAGAGTTAACCAGGACAAAGGATCCCATGACCTTCTCTGCACTGTGTGGCTGCATACTACAGATCGTGTTTCTCCCATCTCATCTCCTAATGAAACATCACAGCATCTGCTCCAAACACGTATCTGAAACCTACCTTAACTCCTCCTGATTGTTGTGAGGTGGTGTTGGAAGCGAAGCAGGAACATCCACAGTTTTGGGGCCCTGAGCCATTGCTCTTGCTAATAAATCATCTTGTGGTCTGAAAGGCAACTGGAACTGCTTTGGACCCAGAGCTTTGGTAACTAAAACCAGAAACACAGAGGACAGTGAGCACCTGTACAGCTCTTCTAGGGACAGCCGTTCTGCGTATCGGGGTGCTGGTGGCTCCCTGATACAGCCAGGGGATTACAGCAGATGGCAACACTACTCTCGCCCACTTGTAGTTCAACAAATTTTGACTGTTCAAGATTAATCTCCATAGCTGCTAAAACCTGCAGATTTTGAGCAAAAAGAGCTCAAAAGACTTTTGAACATGCCTTTTGCCAGCACGAGAGGGCTTTTTGTTTTAATTAATCAAGCAAAAAAGTCCACAAGCTTCTAATAACATGAAAAGGGGGTGAATAAAAGGACTTTAATCACTGAACAGTCCTTATGAAAGGGCAGCGGAAAGTTTTATTTATTAGGAAGAACTTTTAATTGACCAAATTACAAGCATCAGTAAATACATACTGGCTACATACTGCTGAGGATACATTCAGGGAGACTGCTTTTGAGCTCAATTAACTGACTTTTTAATCATTTGTAAATGTTAAATCATTTCAACGTTTTCTTTTTTGTTTCCGAAGAGTCCTTCTAGCTCTCAACATGTTTCAGAAAGAGAAAGTTTGGCTTTATACTGGTATAAAATAAAGCTGGATAATAGTGATTACAACCTCAGAAAGTCTAGGCATGTTTGTTTTATTAAAGAAGACTAAAGAACTAAAAAACATCCCAGTTACCTAGTTCATATTTTGCTACAAACTTGACTTACTTATTAGGGAAACAACAGGTATTAGTCTTACCATCATGACCTCCTAACACACCAGCCTTGCCAGCAAGTTCTTCTGTGGTTGCAAAGCCATTGACCAACTTCTGGCATGCCACGGGAGGTGGTGTGGGAGGGAGAGAGGCTGGGGGTGTTGGAGGATTGCTCAGGTTGTTCTGCTACGTGAGATTAAAGAGTTGTCAGTCAGCTGTGGAACACAGGTCTTGTTCTAGCACTTGATAATGTAACCCACTCACATACTTTTAGACCCAGAGGTTGCACAGATAAGCAGTGACAGTTAATTCTCAAGAATTGGACAAAATACATACAACTATCTACTCTAACAGTCATGATGCTTTGCTTCTCCTGTGTCAGTGATGCGATCACAAATGATTTACACAAGGACACACAGCACTTTTAGGAAAGGTTTGGGTGCCCCAACAAGGTCCTACAATTTAAGCAAAGGTCTGAACTTAAGCTTGAGAGAGCTATTCCACAGTGACTCTGCATCACCATAAACATGTCAGCTTTCCACTACAGGGAAGTGACCTGTAGCACAGGTTGAGCTTTTGCTGAAGCAGTTCCCATGGAGAAACAGGTACCCTAAAGTTCACACTCCAGGCTACCATCCTGTGAGCTTACCTAACCGCCCATATTTAATGGGAAAATCAGAGAGCTGCAGTTCAGTTCAACTGGTTGCTGTTGCAGTCATGCCTACAAAGCCAATACTCATTATTTACTTTGAGCACAACAACTATTTCTGCTAGGTCAGATTCGCAGCTTACACACTGCGTAAGGCTGGAGTAAGCACCTCTGGTTTTCAATAAATTACTGAAGTTTTTATACTAGAGTAGCCAAGGAGAAAATTTGATTCTGTCTGTTCACTACCTTGCTGCTCTCCCCAGACTGCCACTCTCAAAGACTGAGTTTTAAATCCTGTGTGTTACTAGCTCATCAACCAACAGCGTGTTTTGGTCAGAATTCTCAGGTGCTTAGTTAGGGCCTAGTGGACAAATAAGAAAGTCTATTTCCCATTTAATTCACACTAAGAAATGCTTTAACACTGCCAGTGACTGTGCAAAGTATTGAGAATTCAGCCTTTTCTGCTCCATAAAACCATAATTACAATCTTCACTACTTAGCATCCATTTGTAAAAGGAATACTTGTAGCTTTTAATTAGTTTACAACAGTTTCTCGAGCTGATTTCCATTTTCAGAGAGTAAAACAGTACTGACTGTTTCACCACTGTGCTGTCTAGCAATAGAAAATGATTGTTTTCTGGTTGCACCCAAAAGGCAGGAACTTCAACCAACCAGCAATGCTGTGAATTTCTCTTCCCAGAGAGAGCACACAATGGGAACCTGATTAGAACCGTACCTTGTAAATGAGCTGGGAGTAGTAATCTGAAGCCCCGTCTAGAGTGGCACTACCGAAACTGCCTACAAGCCTGTTTCCACCGTTCAGCTGGCCACTGCCATAGGGAAGAAAGTGTGCAAAGCTCACTCCAATTATGGGTTCCATCAAAGGCAGAAGAGAAAGTTGCTGAAGAAAAACAAATTAGAAACTAATTTAATGAAAACACAGAAGCACTGCAGATCTCCAACATCAGAAAAGCTGTTTCTAATTTAAAAAAAAAAATAAATCAGAGTTTACCCACCATCAGAAAAGTCAGTCAAACACAGGCCTCTCTGTTTGCTTTTGTTAAGGATGGTGGAGCTGTCCATTGGAGCCACAACTCCAGCTCCTCAGCAATTCACAGAGACTGCCCAAGCTGGCAGGAATTCCATGGCTCTGAGTACCTGCCACATCAGCAGATCTACCACACTGAAATAAACCCAAGACTTTACATTTCCTAGTTTTTTTAGACATTTCATTTTCTCTACCCTGTACTCAAAATACCACTTAATGATCAACTTCACTTTCACCAGAAGTCCACTCTTCCAAGTGACCTCTTGATGCATTTCCCAGCATCCCCATACCTACCTGTTTTAACTGGATGAATGTATCAGTGTTAGGGTAAATAGCTTGCTTTTCTTCTTCCTCTTTTTTTCTTTTCTTGGACCGAGGAGCTGCCTTCTCTCCTGTCCTCTGAGTTCGTTTATTTCTCTGTTTCTTGATTTCAGGTCCTACATCTGTTCTTGGAAGCTGGCTGTTACTACATCCAAATGCACCTTGCATCTGGTTTCCTGCAGTTTGCTGTTATGAAAAAAAAGAAAGGGAAGCAGAATGTTGACATTTTAAGACATGGTTTATTCAAATTTACAGGAGAAAACCCTAAAGGAACATGTATGGTGTAATAAATCCCATCAATAACAAACTGTATTTTACGGTTTGATTACTCCGCTGTCTCGCTGGCGACTCTAACTGCTGTACTGTCCCTGCACCCAGAACTATGACTTGTCGCCAACACCGCTGACACCTGAAAACATCATTCAAAACTCACACACCAGAATATTTTGAATACCCTCTAAAGCAAAGCTCCATGTGCCAGCAACATGAAAGGTTTTAGTTCAGAAGGGTATACGAAAAGCAGACTTGGTTACAAAAAAGGGGCGCAAATTAACGCGATGCGAATGCATTCTGAGGTCAGAAACAAGACCGGTGTTATGACACACTTCTGGATTTGTACCAGTATGAATTTGCCAAACCAGACTTCACACAGAAGTATCGGAATGGGACTTGATAACACAAGAGATAGCGGCAAGTCAAAAGAAAGGACAGTTTCCTTTTACTCATCCTTATTTCAAACAACTCTGCACAAGCCCTACTCCAGGCACTCTCACCACTATTCCTGTCATCGCTGTCATAACTGTGGATCTTACAACAATTGCTTAAGGTATTTGCTGCTCAAAAATACCTTCATTTTTACCAGTCTTTGTTCAGTTTGAATGTGTTTAAATTTGTTTCAAGGATGTATTTAGAATTTAGGCAGCCATAAACCAGAACTGAGCAGAGATTAAATATTACAATAAAGCAACCAACAAATCTAAGTGTCAAGTGTATCCTACCTCCACAGAAGGAATTCTATCTAGGTCTGTTTTTAAGAACCTTATAAACCAGTAAATTATATAATGTCGTTAATATGAAGATGCTCCCTTCCACTGCAGTAAAATTAATTAAGAGAAATATTCTGTTACACAGAAATGTCACTTTGATAATAAACCTAGAGCACAGTCTGTACTAAAATCAGAGATAATATATGATTTTCAGAGGCAAAACACGAGCATGGACGTGGTTCATTCACAGAGGCTCCAAATGGTGAGGCTGAAGGGCGTGAAGGCTAGCCCTGTACCTCTGCAATGGCACACACGTCACCCTAGGCACGACTAAGGTGCCATCACTGAAGGGAGCAGCATACAGATATACCCTAGAGCATACAGACACATACTAGTAGGTAATTAAGAGCCAGTCATGCCTCAATCTTGGTAAATATTAGGAATTGGCTCTTTAAAAGTTATTATCTGTGGAAAAATTTTATTATTATTTTTTATTTTTATAGTTTCTGGATGCACTGATCTAGAAAGTCATCTTAAAAATTTGTTCCTTTTCTTACACAGATGATTTACTCATGGAGTAAAGGCAGGAAGGGAGGTAACAATTCCTTGCAGCTGTTTATGGCACCCATGAGCAGGTAGCTTATCCCCCCACCTTCTCACAAATGCCCACGGTAAAGGCACAAGCTGGCTTCTCCTTGCTGATGGCCACCGTACAACAAACCCAGCAACATGCTCACCATTCCTTCAGCTGGATTCTGCTTCTCTGTCAGCTTCTTATCCCCAGCAGCCTCCTCTTCTGTTCGGCCACTGTTCTCAGATTTCTGATTCAGAAGAGATGAGGACTTCTTATTTTTAAGCAGGTGTTTCAGCAATTCGTTCCCTGACTCCCCTTTTGCTGCTGGGACGCTAGCTGGTTGTGCGGGACTCGGAGCTGAAGAGACAGGCTGTGATGTGACCTTATCTTCTTCTACCTTAATACCACTTGGGTTTTCTGGTTTAGGCTCAGCCTGACCCAAGCACTGCTCAGTTTCTGCTTTTTCTAGTTTAATTTCTTGAAGGCTGGCAGGCGTGTCTGTCTGAGCCTTTTCAGTCTCTGTGTTCACGCCCGGCGGTTTCTGTGGCAGAGTGCTGCTGGGAAGCTTACACTCCAGCTCTGCAGAGATCTGGCTCTCGCCTGCGTTCGACGTGGACGGGACCGTCAACTCCGCTGACTCCTGTTCATCTTGATGACGTGGAAGTTCACTGGGGGTGTTAACTGTGGGGGTGGAGGTAGAATCAGAAACGGTTGGAGTTGATGGGGCAGTTATATCTGAATGCGGAGTTGACGGGGCTTTTATTGACTCGGCATCGTCGTCCTTCTTCTTTTTTCGCACCCTTTTCTTTTTTCCTTTCTCTTCTGGGATGATGTCAGAATACAGCTGTATGAGAGACTGGCTTGATCCAGGGAAGTTTGCTGCCTGGGGCACACTGGTGTCCGAACCACACGGGGCACCGCTACCGAGCACAGCCGACGGCGGCACGGCAGAAGCAAACGGAGTCCTGACCTGGTTCTGCGTAAAGGCAGCGCCAGGCAGATTCCCATGGGTCTGTTTCACACTGTGGAAATTAGGGGCTCCACCCGGAACAGCAGATGCGTCGGGTCCAAACGCTGTCGGTCCCACCGGCCTTCGCTCGCCGCTTTGCATAAAATTTGCAGCAGGAGGCGAGGTCACAGAACCCTGTTGCAGAATTTGCCCCATCTGTTGCTGTTGGTGCTGTGGAGACTGCTGAAGAGGTCGCGGAGTTTGTATGAAGTCACAGGGCAGATCAGAATTGAAGAAGGGTATCTGAGATAAGGACGTTCTGTTAGTCAGCTCAGACCCCATCATGCCGTGCTGCTCCAGCTCCATCCTCTGCTGTAACGCTCTCTGCCGATCCACCTCCTGCATAAGCTGAATGCGCTGACGCTCCTGCTGCTCTCGCAAACGCTCCTTCCTTTCCCGTTCTTGAAAACTTTCACTGAAAGGATTATTGTCCTCAAACTCCACCCTTGGCGGTGGCCCTGACTGTGCAGTTGCACTTGGACCAGGCACAGGAGCTGGTGTACCAGGAGCAATTGGCAATGGTGTCATAGGAGGCTGCATCCTTGCTGGATTCATGGACATATGACTCGCGGGGGCGTTTGCAGATTGCCATCCAGATAAATTGGGCATCCTGGCTGGGTTGGACTGCCCAGGGATTACCACCGCATGCTGCTGATGCTGGAGCTGTTGTGCCACCATGGGGAAGTTTTGTTGATTCATTGCTGGTGTTGTTCCTCCTGGCACCATTGGTGGTTGAGCCTGGACACCAGGCATTATAGCATGGGGTGGCATTCCACACTGCTGCTGCTGCTGCTGCTGCTTGATTCGATATTCCTCGATGAGTTCTGCATGCTCTTTCTGCTGCTTTCGAATCTAGAAACAGAAAAAGTCATTGTTCATCTCCGACGTGTACTGACTATGTACGTGGCATAAAACGTGTGAGAAGCAGTATTTCTGGCACCATTTCTGCTGAGTCTTATTTTCTCTCCCTTTTTAAGGCTAAAGAGCTATTACTTCTTTAGAAATACTATCCATCCCAAAATTTTAGAAAAAAGTAACAGTGCCTCCAATTTCTACTTATGTACCGAGATGACATTGTGCTACAGGTGATACAAACCAAAAGCGATCCTTGTCCTACAGATCTCCTCATCCACACATGTATAATAGCAATTGGGAACAGGCAGGAAAAAGGGAACAGCAAGATGGATGATCTTCACACATCACCAAAAAAAAATCAGAAGATGTATTTGAAAAGGGAAATATTTGCAGGAAAACATCAACCCATGTTCCCATTCAATCACAGGCAGATCTTCAAACATCACACGGTGCATAAAAACGGCAACCACTGCTTGAAAATTTTAAATTTTAGGGTGAAAATAAATTCAAGTTGGACACTAGAAGTTAAACTTAGTGGGTTATTTTTAAGGCAAGCAGGAGAAGCCAATGGAAGGATATGACTGCTATCAAATTGGATAAGAATGAGCATTCCAGGAACAGAAAAGGTACCTACCTCCACTGCTCTCTCAAACAAGAAGCTGTTCAGTAATACACACACACTGTGGAAAATGGTGCTCTCCCTTCTGTTCATTAGATTATGATTTCCACAACTTCCCTTTGCTGCTCGTGCTGGCAGAAAAAGGCTGTGACATAACTAAAATGTTGGATAGCACTCTCCTTTATCTGGGGCAAGGGACAAGCCAAAAAGCTCCAGCCAACAGATACCACAGGACAAACTCCAGAACACAGGACAGATGCATCCAAAGGCTATTTCCACCGCCATCGCAGGTCCAAGATGATTTAGAAGCTCTGCCTTGGCACTGATACCACCAGATAAACCATGCCATAAAGCCACCAACTGCATCAATCTGCATGGCAGAGGCTGGTGCTCCAGGGCTGCTCTGTGTGTGTACAGCACTGAATCTGCACTGGCTCCACACACCTATGCAATGAGGCATCCAAACCATTTGCCCTCCCAGGGTCTGCAGCGGCTCACCAGCCACCTGACTGTACTTGGAGTTAGTTGAGATGTCAAAGGACCACCACCAACTACACCCAGCTGGACCTCACTGACCTGTGCAGATTGTCCTGGTGATTTTAAGGGAGTGAAGAAGAATAAGGTGAGGTTCAATAAACTCAGTTAAAAAAGCACAGTTAAACTGCTCTGTTGCAGAGCCCATGGGGTAGTGTCTGTGCAGCTCTTAGCCAATAACCCTGTCAGACATAAGCTCACACTGCACAAAGTCACCGCTGGTTTCTCTGTGACTGTGACCAGGACCAGCAATTCTGGTGCTTGTAACCAGGGATTTGACAGCTCTTTTCTCCAAATACATATATATATATGTAAGTATACTTTGCCCTTTAAAAAAAGCTAACAGAAGTTTGATTACAGAAAAATTACTTGATCTGGTTTGAAAGAATTGCTTCCAACAGAAGGTCCTTAAAATACACTTTAATAAAACCTTATTTAAGCTCCCACTGGGTATGTAACAAAGTGGTGTTCAGGTGTGGATGGCTGGTCTAAATTGGTGGCTCAAGGGAAGTGGAAGGTATTTACCAGCAGTATATGAAACCTAGGTTTAAGAACAAAAATGTACAAGAACCTTAATTATGGGTCATTAAATGAATCTGCCAACAATTCCATGATTAGCAGCTGTTACTTCAACACAATTCCACCGTAAGGCTGGACTGATGTATGTATGATGAAGATTGGTTGAAGTGAATTTTTTTTTCACATTAATTTTACTTGTGATTCACTGTGGAAAGGAAAAAACAAATAGGAAGAAATGACCTAGACATAATTTTTCTGCTCTATCCCTCTTCCATGTAGCAAAGACAAGGCACTAGTATTCTACCCAGTGCATTCTCTGTCTTAAAGCAACACAGAAGCAAGAACTTGAGGGTCAAACATCTCTTAGGACTTCAAAGCTTGCTGCTAATTTTTTCCCTCATAATAAAAAAGGGTAATTCTAAAGCATTTTCATGTTCAGCAGGTGTATGTTTTCCCCTATGAAAAGATTTCCCACTCATCTAGTAAGGAGACACCGTCATACCAGACAATTTATACAGGACACCTCAAAGAACACAGCATTCGGCACTGCTGGCCATATCACAGGTTAGAAATCACAGCTAGCCCAGGTTAACCTCAACCTTACGTGCTGTCATCACAGCTACAAGACAAAGCAAGCACAATTCCAACTGAGCAGAACAAAACAAAAATGCAAACCAGTGAAAGTGGTCACACACTGGAACAGGAGCCCAGAGAGGCTGGAAAGCCTTCAGAGACTTACAAAACTTGACTGACAAGGCCCTGAGCAAACTGACCTTACTGTGAAGCTAGTTCTGCTTTGATCAGGCGACTAGATGATCTCCAGATATCCCTTTGACCTGTATTATTCCATGATACACTAACAGGTAACATACTGATGAACAGTGTCTAGAACTAAACACATCACAGAACTATGCCTACACTGAAGATGTAATGAAAAGAGATTTTCAAACACTAACTTTCAACTGACATATGGAATCGAACCTCTTGGCTATAAGGACACCAGAAAAAGCCCAAGTTATGAGGTTCATTCAAGCCTGAAACACGGAGCCCTACATGCTAAGACTTTCCTCCTTCACAGTCTGAATCTTTCCTTTATGCTTTCACGGTGCCAAGGAACTCTGCTGCAAATCCTTCTGCTAAGTGACTTCCCCTCTCCTTGCAGTACAGGTTTTTGTCAGAACTTTTGCTGTAGCACATTCTCCTACAACTCCAGCAACACCAGCAATTCAGGGTAGTGCTGTTACACGCAAAATATGGCAGGGAGTCCCTCTCTTTAAATAATTAGTTCCACTGGATTTAAGCATTTCAGTTCATCTCTTAGGAGATACAAAGGAGTGAGTCATACCAGTGTAACAGCTTAGTAACAGGGAGGTCAGTTTTGACTCTAGAAGATTACCTGGTCTAGCTGTTTTTGGACCATACTTTGCTGCTCAGTAACATGTTTAAGTTGTTCTGCATCTTCCTCTGGGAACTCACGACCAGCTTTCTTGGCTGTACGCTGCTTTGCTGACAGTGCCTTTTTTGATTTTCTGTGTGCTCCAATTTGCTCCTCAAGGTACTTCTGTTGCATTTGAAGAAGCTGTTGTGTTTCTTGCAGCCATTCTTCATACTGCTTTCTTTGTGAATCATCTAGAGAAAAGGGATATAAAGTATGACATGATCTCATTATGGAGGTGACCTCTCAATCCTACTTTTTAGAGATGAAGTTTACCAGGTTCCCTCTTGTTTCCAGAAACAGTTGGTCAAATTAAGCCAAATTTGACAGTTGAGGAGTTGAGATCTCAAAGCTACACTGAATCTTTGGAGTGATGTGAGTAAAGCTGTCAGAGGCCCAAATTACTGCCCTTACAGAGAGAGTCTCAATTCAGTCCTCCATTTTCAAGAGACATCAGACGCTGTCCAGCCAGTGAACATGCACTTACTAGCCACTGAGCAACTATAGTTTTGAAAGCAGCTACAGAGCCTGGTGGTCCCCTACCCTGCCACAGAAGATATGGAAGGCCTCTGAACTATTCAAGTAGAGGGGAAGAGATGAGGGAGTAAGGACACAAATTGACATGAAAAATGGCATCATTAATTCTGGTGTTTTCAGACTAATTCTGTATATATAAATCTATTTTTCTTACTACTACTTAAGAGAAAAGCATGAAATGAGAGAGAGAGATATTGTTATCTTTGTAAGAGTAACTCCCTCGGTCCTCTGCACAGGGCTTTCAGCACCAGTGACTTTTCCTGCATGATGATGTTACTCTTTTTACAAATAAGAAACACTTGTCTGCTATGAGAAGCCTCTTGCTCTCAGGTGTTTATCTTGAGGCAAAACAATCAAGTCTGGTAACACCTGAGCTGCACTAAGCTCAGAGGCGAGAGGGAAGGTTTGTATTGTTCATCTTGTGTCATGACTGCATCATGACAATGAGCTAGGTAACCAGGAACATGGCATGGATCTTCATGGGGAATAGTTTGTTAAATGAAGATACCTACACCACAGTATGATTCCAACATAACCATGTCCTCCTATCACTTTCTACTGAAACAGTCACTGTGGCAGAGGCAGCCATCGACTCCAGCAGCTCCACTAGGTCAATGCACAGAGCTAGTTACGGTCTCGAGGGACACCCATTCTTTCAACGATAAATTCTGCAAAACTTATCACACAACCTGAAGGGACAATTGTATGGAAACAATGGAGAGTAATGGGAGCAACATGGAAGTGCAAATGAAAGTACTGAAATATTAACAAGTTTCAGGTAGGAATAACTACTACTGGAATGAAAACCAAATTTTATCACATGCTCACAACCACCCCCACTCTGAACTAAAGCAATGCAACTGCTGGTGAAATTTTATCAGTAATTAATACAGAAAATATTAATAAAGCAATCTCATTATACATTTAGCACTGCTACAAATGAAAAAAGGTGTTTACTTCTGTTTCTTATTCATAAATGTCAAGTAAAGCTTTTGCAGTTACAGAAACACCTTTTTGTTGTTGTTAAAATGTTATCTTCCTCTCCCAGCATATGCTCAGTTTTAATTTCTGCTAATAAAACTCTCTCTCATCACAGACACTGGGATTTATAATTGATCTAGGGAGAGCAGAAATAAGAGATGCAAAATGCCAATGCTATGTACTTCTGCTTTCCACACTTGTCGTTTGCAGACAGTCTTGCTTAACTAACGATTGGAAAGCTTTTACTGGTATTTTTTTTAAATGACAATGATGCACAAACCCTTTTGCTTCTGTAATAAAAGATAAGCCATCGAGATAGACTGCTGTTCTCACTGTGCTCAGAATATTACACCACAACAGAACACCAGGTTTTTGAGATAGCTGTCTGTCAGTTAATAGATGGCTATTCTCACATGAATTAAAATCATGCTGATTTCCCGTTTGTTCTGTTTCCCCTCTATCCTCATGGTGTTTCTTTAGGGATAGCTTTATAGAAAAAAAATGTTAGTAGTATTTACTATGCACCCCTTTATTAACTGGTATTGTAATGATGAAATGACTCAATTTTAAAAGGATGAATTTCTGAGAGACAGGATCCATTTACAGGTATTTTATTTTAACAACACAGTACTGCAGAATGAAACATCAACATACACTAAACTATTAAATCTGTACTTACTGACAAAGCCAGGACCGAAATTGGGAGGATTAGGTCTAGAAATCTGAGGTGTCAAACTTCCGTCCTAGAAATTTCAGTAAAACAAGACAGACAAGGATATGAAATCATGATTTCATTAAAAACACCAAACCTAGTTTTCATTATTAAACACTTCTGTTTAAAAAGGGAACAAAGTTCTCTTTGAAATTGCAATTACCTGTGCAATTGCCTGCTGCATATGGTTTTGGCCTTCACTGGTCTGGGCCCCCGGCACTGGCTGACCCATAAAGGGAAACCTATCGACATACAAACAGAAAGTGAAATTATAACTTTTAAAACTGGCGGGTATTTTAGAGGGGAGATGACCTTTTGAATTTCACTGAACTTAAATAAACTATCTAAATATTTTACAGACATTTGCTCAAACCTCTGTACCAAACTTTTTCAATATCCAGAGAATATTTTTTCTCTATTTCATACGACAACCCTTTGCTGTTGGACAACATTTGCTGAGGGATGAACTACACATGCTAAAAATAGCAAAGGCACTGGCACACACCAAAGTGTGTCTGTATTTGTATTTTAATATTAGGATACAGAAAGAAAGGGACATTTATTTATCATAGTGTACAAAATGGTCACTGCAGCGGGGCAGATGTATTTGGGTTTTAAGCAAACATTTGTACCACTCTAAGATGATGTATCTCCACAAAGCAAAACCAAATGTAGCTCTGAAGATCTCAGACTATGTGAGGAGAACACAATCTTTTCTATGTTGTGGTGACACAGCATGGATTTTAAACAAAAAATCTTTTCTTTTTTCTAGCATTAAGAAAGAGTAAGGTAAATCAGCAAATGAAACTATCCAATTAGTATCTGAGCAGGTCTAAGTTCTGCTCTTGCAGAATACTGTACTGGGCTGGAGTCCAGAATCTTCTTTCCAAGGTCAAACAGGCCTTAAGAACACCATGGGTAAGCCACATCTATCACAGAACACTGGAGGTATGTTAGGAAAAAGAAAACAAACTGGTTTAAGGGCCCCCCAAAAAGAAAAGTTGCAGATGTTCTGTACCACACGCTGCTCACTTCAGATCAAGAGAGTCATGGGGAAGGCTGCACAATTCACTGCTCCTTTCACCCTCTGAATGGATTTCAAGAGGGGCTGAAAATTCCATAACTTGGGCTACATCTCACACTTAGCACTGAACAACGTGCTGCTACTGGAAGGTTCCCCATTACATGGCCATCAACGGTTTTCAAACACAATGTGTGGGAGACGCCATTACGTAATTAGGAAGTGGAAAACCAAGAAATGCATCAACACTGGAGCCATGCTGACCAATGACATCACAAACATAACACAAGTGGGATGACACTTTTTATAGTTTCTACTGCTGCACTGGTTTTACTCTTCAGAGGCAATCCTGTATGAGCATGGACTATGAAATACATAACAAAGATCTTTTTCCACTTTTAAACTTTGTCACTTCCAGTGCAGTTTCTCCCTACTTCTACCATTTTCTTTTACAATCTGTAGCCCTGAAGAACAGCATCAAATTTTGCCTACCTGTTCATAACCATTGGTGGCATCCCCATGTTACTCTGCGCCATGACTTTATTGATCCCCTTAAGAGCTACCATTTTGGCCTTCATTATGGGATCAGTAATTGCATCAAAATCTATAAAAGAAAACCAGTAAAGGTGAATCACATAGCTGAACATTACAAGTTATTAACTGGGACTGACTTATTTAGATCTAGTTCATACATAAATCATTGGTAAAACAACATCATTGCATTACTATTTCACACTACTTGTCCTCTCCACTTTGACACTCAGGGTTAATGCAGAGTTTCATATATCCTCACAGGAAAGCAGCAACTGTTGTTTTCAGCCATGACACACAAAGAAAAACAGGTCAGTCTGAGCAGGACTCTAGACAAAATCTGGCCAACAGATTAATAAATGCTATTTACAGGTTTACAAACAGGAAGAGGAGTTGTTTCCCTGAGTTCAGCTGGCAAAACTGACACACAACCAGTAAGGTACTAAGAAAACCTGTTCAGTCTCTCTCATTACCAGTAGCAGTAGAGGCAGACAGGCACATGTCCCATGCAGCAGCTGAAAAAAGCATAGGCATGGTGAACTTGGCCTTTTTGCTGCCTCTTCCATTTAATGCCTCACACAGAGCAGGATAAACGGGAGTACAGAATGCTTAAGGTTGGAAGGGACCTCTGGAGGTCATCTGGACAAGGCCATCACCACCTGGAGTGGCTGAAGCCCATTCTAGCCACACTACAAATACAGATCTGTCACTTGGGAGGTAGGTTACACTTGTCTTATGAACCATCAGGCTCAAAGGTCAGTGCAGCTACAAGTAACACAATTCTAAAAATTTCACATTTCATTACTAACAATTACATGGTAACACTCAAACTGCTCTAATACATTAAACCCAAAATGATACTTTATCTGAAATGCTTTTAGTATGTGCAGAATTATCTGTGATGTTTCTGGGCCTTGCCTGGTTGGAGAGTTACTAATACAGCTTTCCATGATCCCTTTTTCCTTGAAACACACTAAACACTGCAAAAAGTGCAATAAACCAACCACAAACAGAGAAGTATCAAAAGGTCAGCTATTGCACTTGATAATTTGGTTACAAAGGGTGCAATTATTCCTTATTACATATGAGAAAGTGAAGTTTAAAGAGACAGTGACAGAGCTGATGTCAGAAAAATGAGCAGTCTAGCAGCTACCTTGATCCTGTAAGATCAACAGTTGCCTTGCTCAATTTCCAGACTCCCATGGTACCTACTAGGCAGGTTGGGTTTTGTCGTGCTGCTTTCATGTTCCACATATCTACCTGCTTCTTTCAGTGCTATGGTTTAACCATTTGTTGTTGTATTTTTAAATAACTAACCAGAACACATGTAAATGTATCACCCACATACCAATATTGGGGAAAAATGGATCTGAGCGTTGGCGAATCATGGCTTGCATCTGGCGCTGCTGCTGCTGCTCCTGTCGTTCCTGATCCAAAAGGTCCTGCAGAAGAAGTGGCTGTTCCTCCAGCAGCAGTGGTCTCTCTCGATTTTGTTGCTGAGCTAATGGCTGGGGGAGCATTATCTGCTGGGTTCCAGATATGCCACTAGGACCAGGGCGGTTAGTTACAGCCACAGTTTGATTGGATGCCTGTCCTGTCCCAAAGTTATGGTTAGATGACTGACCCTGAATAAATCCTGGATTCGGTGATCCTTGTGAAAAATTATGATTCATTCGTGGAACCATGGTCAAATTTGAGTTTAAAGTGTTTTCCAAGATCTGTCCACCAGGTGTCATTAGTGTTTGTGGAATACCTGATGCATGGTTCATTTGTGGGGGTGGCAAAGATTGAGATGGAGATCCTAGAGTCCTTGCTTCAGCACTCTCTGAGCTTTCATTAGCTAGCAAACTTGAGAGGACTGGCGTGGACCCAGAAATACTGCAGGAACTTACTGCTCCTTGACCAGGCAGTGGAGCAGATCCCTGAGCATCTGGACTAGGCACGGTTGTCTCTTGACTGGGAACAGCAGTAGTTTTATCAGGGAATTCTGGATTAGCAGGCTGTGCAGGAGCCTTTTCTCCATCCTTTAACTCCGTTTCCACAGCCTGTTGAGTACTTGTGGATTCAGCATTACCATCACTGTTTTCATTTTCATTCTTCTTTTCCTCCTGAGTATTTGGGGAAAGTTCTTCTGTTTTAATTTCATTTTCTGTAGCAGATTTTGTCTGGGGAGACTGGGTCTCAGGAGGGGTAACAACAGTTTTATCATCTTGTTCTTTCTGTTTTGTTTCTTCTGTCTTGCCCTGGATATCCAGTTTGTCATCAATGGGGACACTAAGATCTAGTTCTTCATTAAACATTCCTTTCTTATCCCCCACATCAAGTTCTGGGTCTGTGTATGCAATTATATCAAATTCCCCAGATCTTAGAAGATCATCAAGGTGAGGATCATTGGTCTCTAAATTATCTAAAGTATCCAGTTCATCTCCTTTCCCATCCTCTGTGTCCAGATTCAAATTTTCCAGATCCTCATCATCCAAATCCTTGACTTCAACCCCATCGAGGTCTTTCACATCTAAATCTTTTACAGCAGGATCATCAGGATCAAGCTTTTCTTCTAGAGCATCACTTGGCTGGTTGGGTATCTCCAAATTTGCAGACTCATCACTTGGTGCAGCTGTAGACAAAGATGGTCCAGGGAATGCATCAGCAACTGGTGGATGACTTAGAGAACTTATTACAAGTGCAGATGTATTGTCAGGATTGATTTGATCCTGCTGGGCTTGTGAGATGTGCTCCAAACTTGCAGACATCTGCAACTGGTTAGGTATGCCTTGAGAACTGTGTCTCAGCGGTTCTGCCTGTCTCGGGCCAGTGAACTCCTGCCTGGGTAAAAACCCTGCGTGTCGCTGATGCTGTGCTGCTGCATCCATAACGTTTGCAGCAGCAGGATTAAAAGGCAGCCTCGGCCTCCCATCAGGAGCTCTGTGACGTAACTCGATAAATGCCTGACCCAATATATTATGCTGCTGAACTGGAATTCCCTGAGGAGGAAAGTGTTGAGAGATCCCGGGTGTATTATTTATCTGTGGATTGTTCACTGGCCGAGGCATATCAATAGACAGAGATCTTCTCAGCTGGGGTGGAACGCCAGGGCGCTGCATTGGCTGCTGAGGACCAAGGAAACGCTCTTGACTTGACGGTGGACCGTGGCCACCTCCTGGAAACCCATATCTAAAATAAAGTATGAAAGACTAAATCATCTCTTTTCTGAGGACTGTCTATAGTCTGGCATATTTGACTAAACAACTATTCACCAAAATGCTTTACATGATGCATTCATTAAGATATTTAAATAAATGACTAATTATGCTTACATTTAAATGAGCTTTACGACTACAATAAAATAATTGATTTAATTATGTTTAATAAACAACCTGGTTTCAATTTCAATAATAATAATGGATAGAAAATGCTGGCAATAAGAGCTATCTCAGTATATAAACAACATGTTAATGCAACTTGGTGTAAAAAATAACAGTGTGAATTGAAAAAACCAGAGTAAATAAATATTGAAAATAATAATTCCTGTGATGACAATACTGGCATTCACTTTACATTGCAGCACTCACCGTAAAAATGGCCAGGCAGAAGTTGATTTTTGACTACATATTCATTAATAATAAACCAAACAATATTACATATATTCATTATTGATAAGTCAAAAGTTAGTCAGGTCTTTGACTTAAAAAAAAAAATAAACAGAAGTGCCCAAAACCATGGATGACAAAACCTTTCAGCTCACATAACTTTTACAAGTATTGCAGTTTCTCCATTTTTGTTTCTGATTATTTTCCAATAAAAGACAGTGTTAAACAGTGTTAGCGTAAAATACACACTGCAATACTATAGACCCTTACAGGAAACCTCGGTGTACAGAGCGATTCAGGAAGACTACCAGCTGCTGTAGACAACACAGATGGTAGTTCATTAAAAAACAGCCGCACATTATATAACAATTTCTGTAACTGTAGAACTACCCCTGCAATACGCTGGCTTTAAGAGACCGAAGAGCTTACCTAAGACCATGAGGTCTCATCCCCATGGCATTCATATCTCCTGGAAACTGGGGTCTGTTGAACTGCCCATCAGCAGGAAATGGTCCACGTTGGTCTTTTGGGTACATGGTGAACCTTGGCCCACCTGGAGGGACAACAGAGGACCTAATATTCCCAGGATATGGAGGCGGAGGGCGGTTAAAAATTTGATTTAAGTTGTCTTGCTGCCAATGCTGAAGAGGAGTTGCATGGGTAGGAGCTGCTGCATCCTGTAAGGCTTTTTCCTGGCGAACTGCGTTCTTCTTCTGCTGCTGTTGCTGCAGAATAATTTCACGTAATTTCTGGCGCTGTTTAAAAGAAGAAAAAAATCATTGTGCTGCAATTGACATATTTTGAAGTTTTACACTCTGCTGCTTTAAGCCTTTTGGAGGAAAGAGATTTTTCAATCACTACAGAAAAACATTTTAAAAACTACCACAAACACCTTGGAAATTAAAAGAGGGATCAGACAGTGCAAGATGTTGGTGATGCAACTTAATCTCCAGACTCGTTAAAGTGTATAGTTACCAATTAACATATAAGCGACTCTGTTTTCCTTTTTATCTACACCAGTTACACAAGCGCTTTTACTACCTGAAAAAGGGTATTCTGAGGGAGAAAAGGGGTCCAGAGGGTCACTGCAAAAACTCCACAAGAGGCTTACAGCAAATCTACATAATTTTCTCTGCCTCTGTATGGTAAATACTACCGATTCTCCCACTAAATCCACTTCCCATCGCTCCTTCCAAACAGAAGGCTGAGCAGCTTTCCACGAGTTGAATGCAACTCTGTGTCTCAGAGTTGTTTGCCAAAGACTCGCTGACAAGAG
Organism: Heliornis fulica; assembly: GCA_013399135.1. Taxonomy (NCBI): domain Eukaryota; kingdom Metazoa; phylum Chordata; class Aves; order Gruiformes; family Heliornithidae; genus Heliornis; species Heliornis fulica. The sequence continues at coordinate 143,639 of VXBZ01005680.1, read as the reverse complement.
TGAATGTGCCCATGGTAGTGTCCAATGGTAGGGTTCACCCCAACATGTCAGCCAACTGGGAAGTTAGATGGGTTTTTCTTCCCTCACACTATAGAGAAAAGAGCTATTATGGACCAATTACCTATATCTTCAACAGCTTCAGAAACAGCCTTTTCTTCCCTCTTGAATCTTTTCGAAACTTCTTAAAAACTACAGATGTTTCTGTAGTTTACATATTGTTGTTCTATTCAGGACTAAACTGACTACTAAGTGAGTGAAGGTAATTCTGTTATATAGTAATGTTTAATGACAAAAAACTTCAAATATTTGACAAGAATGGGGGAAATCTACTTAGGAAATTTTAACACCATCAATATTTAACACTATTCTCACCTGTCTTAACTTCTCAGTATCTGCCTGAGACATATTCATGGTATTCTGCGTATCTGTTACTCCTGTTGTGGGTGCTGGGCCAGGAACTTGGGAAACTTTGGGAAACTGTTGTCCTTGAGAAGTCATTGGAGAATTTCCAGATGCGCTGAAGTTTCCCTCAGATCCTGGCCGTGGCTGTTCTGCACCATCATGGGCCAGTTGGCCAGTTCCAAAAGTTTCTGGCTGAGGTCTTGGAGTCATCGGTGGTTGATCATATGGGTCACGTGCTGGAGCAGCTGGACCATGGCTAAATGAATCTGTTATTGCAGGTCCTGCAGGTCTGGGAGTTTGAGAACATGGATCTGATGGCCTGACAAAAGTGCCCTGCAACCTGTTCTGTGGTGTCTGCAGGAATGGATCTCTATTTGGTATTAGTCCTGGCCTTGTCATTGCAGGTCTGTTAAAAGTCTCTGGAATCCCTGGCCTTGGAGTTGCTGGTTGCTGAGAATAAGGATCATTGAGAACTGGCCTTGGTGTTCCAGGAGGTTGAGCATATGGATCAGAATGTCTCTGATTTCCAGAGGACTGAGCAAATAAATCCACTGGCTGAGCAGGTCTCGGTGTCGGTGGTTGCTGCATGTATGGATCAACTGTGGTGGGACGAGGAGTTCCTGGAGGTTGGGCATAAGGATCAGCAACTGGCCGAGGAGTACCTGGAGGCTGGGAGTAAGGGTCCTGAGAAGCTGGCCTCGAAATGGGTCCAGACTGAGTGAAAGAATCACTCTGTTGTCGCACTATCCGGGGTGGATGAGCAAAAGTCTCCTTTATTGCAGGATGGGGAGTAAGGGGAGGCTGGCTGTATGGATCATTGGGCTGATTATGGGAGAAGTTATCCACCGGCCTTGGTGTCAAGGCCGGCCTTTCATATGGATCAACAGCAACGCGCCTTGGTGTAGCTGGCATTGATGCATAAGGATCTTGTGGGGACTGAGGTGGCCTCATAGGAGTTTTAAAAGGTCCAGGGCTACCATCAACAGGCGTAGGAGTAGGAGTCAATGGTGGCCGTGCATACGCGTCAGCAGAAGTTACCCTCTGTCTCTGAAACGTATCAGTTCTCGGTGCCGGCTTAGCAAACGGATCACCGCTTCCAGCTGACAAAGGAACCTTCCCTGACTGTTCCATAACTATGGGTGATCTGGGGACCCCCAGTGGTTTGGAGAACTGCTCCGATGCCATGACAGGCCTGGGTGTGTCCGGTGGCTTTGCATAGGGATCACTGCTACCCGGCGATGAAGAACATGAATCCCTGACTGGTGAAGGCCTGCTTCCCGATGGTTCCGCTGCCTGGATGGGCCTAGATATGGATGACTGTGGTGCACAGGTATCTAACGGCGCAATGGTACTCCGTCTAACAAAGTTCTGGTTGACGGGTGCTGGTCTAGGTGTTCCCACCATTTTAGCATATGGATCCATTGGGGAAGGAGGTCTTGTGTTTGTGGATCCTGGAGAAAACATCTGCTGCGATGGCGTCTGAGGAGGCTGAGACAGGGAATCATGTACTGGGATTCGGGTCGGAGTAGGGGGTGGGGCTTGTGGTTTTAGGAACACATCATCTGAAGATGCTGATGTAGGTGTAGCAGGTAGCTGCTGCTTTGTAAATAGATCCTTATGGAAGGTCTGCTGTGCAGGAGACATACTTCCATTGCCAGTCTGCGGCGTTAAGGGGCTCTGGATCCCGCTGCTAGGTGTGTCTGAGCCAGACTGGTTCAGAAGCTGTTGTGAACCAAACTGCTGCTGCTGCTGCTGTTGCTGCTGCTGCTGTTCGTTTTTGACTTGTTCAAGCTTCTGCGTGGCTTCTATTTTGGCTTGCTGCTTGCTTTTTTGCCGCATTTGCTATTTGAAAATTATGAGGAGAAAGGTTACACTTTCAAGTCTAGGGTATACAACAGCTTTCTGATGATTGAATCAATAATTGAAACTTTAGGACACGTTGTAAAACCCAGTAAATTGCAAATTTTAAACGCAAAGGGAGCAGAGGGTCTAGCTATTCGTAAAGTTCAATTACACTGGCATGCACCTTGATTGCCTGGGAAGAAGCATTTCCCAGGTTGCCTAAAGAGCAGCACTGCTTTCCAAACTTACACTCTGAAGACGAAAGATTACTGAGAGATGCAGCACTGACGTGAAGAAAATGGGCTGTGAGAGACAACCAGCCCAACCTGAGGCAGCAGTCTGCAGGATAAGGTTACTGTAATACAGGGTATACAAAAACAAACTACAGCACTGGCTAGCCATGCAGAGAAAGAATAACCTGTCTCCCTAACAGCTAGGATTTAAGAACCAAAGTTTTTAAACAAAGTTTCCTAACATTTACAAGCACCTTCTCTTCTGTCAGCATCTATTTTCTTCCTACACCGAATGGCTGACTTTATACTTCTCTACAAAGAAAGATCAGAATTGATTTTATTACAACGGATTCCAACAACGCAATAAAAAGCTGAAAGAAAAATAACAAAACACCCTAAATGCAACACACCTGTCTGAATTTCCATTCCTGCTCATGTTCTGATTCCCTCTGTTTTAATGGATCTTTAAAGAGGTCGGAGTCGATGCGTGAGCTAGGATCAATGCTATCCTGTTGCTGCTGTCTTTTCATGGAGTCATTTGACATCTGTACTTTATTGATGCGCAAAGCAGCTCTATTATCTCGGGCTTTTTGCTGGGAAAAGAAAAAAATAGTAGTTAGCCTTATTTTCTTCTGCTATGTGTGAACACTGCATCTCTTATTCCTACAAAATCTACAACCAAATTATATGTACAGCCTGTTTTAAGCACATGCATGCTTGTGAAAACTATATTATGCACTTTGAAAGGGATTCCAAACTGAAAATACTTCATCTCTGTAGAAATTCTGGGTTTAAACTAACACACATGGAAAGAATGGAGTTATTACCAGTGGAGGTTTTCTAAGCATTAGGTTTAGGTACTGTGCTGTGCCAAGAAACCATGAATTCCCCCCCCCCC
>VXBZ01005680.1:0-140246 GCA_013399135.1 Heliornis fulica | reverse complement strand
CCCCCCCCCCCCAGTTTACCTTTCAAATCACATATTGATGTGGTGTGCAATCTGAAGACATGAGCACAGCAGATGATGTTTGGATCAATAAAAGGCCACTAATGTGGAGAACTTCAATGACAAGAAAAATACAGTCTACTCCATTAAATAGCCTCTATAGATCTCAGTCTGTGTTAAGTCAGCAGTATAAACATAGGATATGGGCTTATGGATCAGGAAAAATTGGATAGAAGAACAGCAATTCCTCTTCAATGAGGCATTTTACAGCCATACTGACGCTTTAAAGCATCTAATAGAAGTTTCAAAGAGTCTGTTTTACCACCAATTTAGGATGCAATTCCTTTTCTGAATCAAATCCTCACATCTTTTTCACAATTTTATTTGCAGTTGCCAAGTAGGAGTTGCCTAGCAGAAAAGGCTTAAATCCTTCTCCTCCAACAATGCAATAGTGACATGGACGAGAGCATCGGTGTCACAGCAGCAGAAAAATGAGTGTCATTTTCCCATGTAAGTGATGGGGTTGTGCATACCACAGAAAGTAAAAAGCCCACAGTGAAAATTTACTAACACTATTGAATTTCATTTCTAAGGTAGCCTTTACTCATCCATACAGTGTGTAAGTCTCTCAGGAGAGGCAAACACAGCAGCTTCTTGTATGCACAATGTCAGGGCACTAGCAACAACTGGATGGCACGAGTAGATGGACTCGAACTTCTGTGAGGAAAACATGCTTCTTGCCATGTGAACACTCATGTGTGCACTTGCACACACCTTCCTCCTGAACATGAAGGAAGTAAATTTGCAACTGCTTTTTGGACATCCACCAAGAGGACAGGACTCTATTTATTACAGAGAAAAAAACCCCAAACCAAACCAGCTAAACAAAAAGATCAGAAATAGAAATAATTGTGATAAATGCCTGGATAAAAATTTAAGTAGACAGTATTTTACAAATACCACACAAATGGAACCACCAAGATTAAATATAGCATGGATGAAATGACACAGAAGATCAAAGGTGCTGAAGTTACAGGCCTGAATAAAAGCAGAATAATGGTGATACAAAGACAACAATAGTGAATGATTCTTTCAAGCAGAGAGAGGGTCAAGTAGATCAAGAACTCCATTTCTCACATTGAGCTTGAGGTAATGATTTATTCCCCAAAAGATAAGAGGTTTTTCTTTAAGTTGGACAATAGAATGTGATGTTGGTACTGTGAAGCTCTGAGCCACCAATGTGCACTGTAATCAAATTTGCTTACCAATGGGACTGTATTTTAAAAATGCAGGTGAGGAGAGACTAAGAAACTAGAAATAGAAACCTACAGAGTGAGAACGATCATCCAAACACTGTTGTGAGGAAGAAAATAAAAGACAAGAACCAGAACACAATGGAGCTGTAACAGGAAATCAAAGGAAAGTATATTTGCTGACAATGGCTGGGAAGGTCACAAAGAATGAAACTAGTACCCACTGAAAAGGGTACCCTTTGAATGGTAGAAGTTCCAAAGAATGGAATCAATGACCAGGTAACTCCAGACAGCAACTATGAATATGTGTGTTCACTGACTCAGGTGTGAAGGTGAATGTTTTTGGAGAGACAAATGAAGTCCTTCACACAGATGCTCCCCACAGCACGGAAGATATCAAAAGAGTTTCCACTGCAAAGCAACAGAGCAGAGCAAACAATGAAGGGTTAAGGTGAAGAAAGAGCACAAGAGTAACTGAAAATGAGGAAAGTAGGAATTGTGAGCAATTGGGGCAAAAGAGACCGTAGTGAGAGAGGTAGGTCACATAACACTTTGTCACTATCCTTCTGTAGGAACTGGTGAGATTCTGTGCAGAAAAGGAAAGAACAAATAAGACCTGTGGCATGAATAAAATGTCCCAGAGGAAGTGTAACCACAAATGTTCTCATCTCAGCTGCTGTCTCTAGACTGCTCAGTACTAATACAGCTAATTCCAAACTGAAAAGCAAAGAATAGTGGTAGAAGTATGCAGTGTTACAAGTCAACTTACAAAGGCATTCTTGGAGTAAGTCAGCTTTCACTAACCCTATAACCTAATTTATTTTAAAAAACAAATTACAACCTTATAAATGAACATGTATGTTTGCTGGAAATAGGGGACTGTAGGTGGTAGTTGTTCTTACCACATATGGAGCCCTCTCCTGTGAGCTTGCTTTCCTCCAAAGTTTAGCAATCTGCTTCACTCTTGTAGCCCAGTCTACAATCAAAACAAAACAAAACAAAAAGTATTAATGTGCAAGGCTTTGCTAAGTTTATCAAATATTCTTTCAAACCAAGATGCAAAAATTGCTACAAATTATTTTTCACTTCATTCAATAAACCACTCACCTGGGAATTCTTCCTTTAAGTTAGGGAAGTTAATATTTGTATAGAGAACTGGTGCCACTGTTGCCATTTCACCCAAAGCCTCTTCTTTTTCCCATTTAAGAGTGCTTCTTTGAGCATTGGACATTGTATCACCTTCACCTTCCAAAGGTGGAGCAGATGGTGCCCAGGAGCTGTTCGGATCACTTACCATTGGATTGAAGGCTGAATTCTTATCCCTGACAAATCAGAAAGGGTTTTATAGACAATTTTTTCTCAATATAAAAAATAAAATTAAAAAAATACTAATTCTGCTAGCTATCTCAGCAGTGAACAGGCTGCAAGAATACAGAAGTTTTTTCTGGTGGCTGCTGAGAACTAAGTAGTTAAATACTAATAATAGCAATAGTAAGAACACCTCCCTGGTGGTAAATGCTAAACAACAGCTATTTTTTATTTCCCATCCTGACTTACCTGGTGTCAGTATATGGTTGCTGTGTAATGGGAGAGAAAGTGCCCAGTCCGCCTCCAGCAGTCAAAGCTGCATGAGGAAGATGAGGATTAGGGCCTATCAGACCATTCATAAGAGGCACTCGTGGAAATGTATTCTCTCCTGAAAAGAAGAAATTTAAATTATGTTTTTAAAGTGTGTCTACTTTGAAGGTACAGGTGGAAATTTTTAGTAACAATGTTTCATCCAGTGAAAAATGTTATAGTACTAACCTTACAATTCTGGAAAAGATTTGAAATAAATTTACATTCTTTCTTAAGGAATTATTTCTAAGGTATCACAACCCTGCACAGATTTGTTTTCTTGCCTGAAAAATCAGTGTTTTAAAAATGGATTTCCAAAACTTTTGTTGTAGCCCACGCTATGATGCTGTACTTTTACTGAGGGACATTCTTAAAGGCTAATGATCTGTCATATTTGTTACACATAGACCAAAGCAGCAGGCATGGAGAAGGCTGTTGTCAGTCCTTGCAGAATTATCATTAGACACCTGAATTAAATATCTCCCTCTTATGAGACCTCTGAGCAGTGTACCAAAGTAAGCCTCATTATCTACTAACTCCCTAATTTGTAACCAATGAAACAGATAAATCTAGTCAAATGAGCATCAGCGTTTTTTAATTACATGTCCAGCCTAGCAGTATGAAGACAGAACATTTTATTTATTTGATTACAGTATTAGGCAAATGTGGCACAGGCAGATTCAGTCCAGCAGATGGTCTTTGCAGATGTTCCTACACAGAATTAACACTGGCCTTTGAATCCCTGTCGATTATGTGTGATTATAACTGTTGTCCCAGTACTTTCTTAAAAGCATGGAAGCAGCTCAGGAACCAGATGCATCTGTAGGATGACACTGTATCATTCCCTCAAGCTTTAGGTGACTGTCTTCTGGTCCACAGGTCAGACACATGATACACAAAGCACTGTTTTTATGAAAGTAACTAAAAATTTAAGAGAATGTGCTTTATTATAGCTGCTAAATACATAGTATACTGTAACTGTGAAGACCTGGCAAACAAAACAAACAGGATGGAGAGCCAGGCCTCTGGTTTGCACTGTAAGATCACATGTCTTTACGAGAAGAGCGCAATACTTTGTGTTTAAATTGTTGAAACTTGATGCAAGCTTCCTCATTACTGAAGCATTTATCTCACAGCAACATGTGGATCATTACACCACAACCAAACCAAATTACAAATCCCAAACTTTGCAATTGTGGCAGTTCCCACAGAGAGAAGCTAAACAGCCCTACAGAGCTCAAATGCTGGAGTTATCTCAGAGTGCTCAAGTAACTGGAAAACAGGCAATGATATCTACATCATCATTTGCTTTAAATTACCTCATTATTTACTTTAAACTCTCTCCTTTCTAAGACTTTTTGAAGTCTTTCTTTTAACAGAAATTCATCCAACTAGGAAAACAGTATTTCCCCCCCATTATGATTCACTGGTGAAATCAATTTCCATACTACTTTTTGCAGTACCAGTAAAATAGAATGGGTACTCTATACATAAGCTCAGGGAAAATCCACCAGATATGATGTCTGATGAGAAAAGAGTGCATTTCTTTGTGCTTATACATACTGGGAGGAAAAAGAAGAAAAAAAAATCATCTCTACTGGTAAACTAAATAAATTAGAAAAATCAAAATCAATCTGTCCTCACTTTCAATAGATGAGCAGGGATATGCTGTATCAACTCAAGATAATTTTTGTAGTAACAAATCAATTATAATCTCCCTGACAGACTTCAAAATTACTTTGTTTTTTGTTATTTGGATAGGGCTAGTTAACATGCTAAACTGAATTCTTACAGGAAATTAAGACTCACTAAATCACTTTTACAGAAATTCTTTTCTTACTCTTGAGGAGGTACTCAAAAGTAATTAAAGAATAAAGTCAGAAGAGAACAGGCTTTATCACAGACAAGTTTCAAAAATATGAAAGTGTCAGCTAAAATAAAAGCTCCAATATGTCAGAAAAATCTGAAATCACTGTCCCTTTGTATTAGCAATATTTATAGGCATGTTAATCCCACACCCTCTTCAGAACACTTCTAGACTATTCCCTAAATTAATGATGGCAGATTCCACAAATTAAGAACATCAGAAAGAATGGTGAATCCTACTTTCGTGACAGTATTTATAGGAACTTCCCTGCCCAGTCTGCTGTTTTTTAATGTGACAAAGGAACATACCTTGACCATGCAAAGACATAAGTTGTGGTGGAGGTGGAGGCTGTGGTAAAGGAGCTGGCTGCGTGGTTGCTGGACTTAACACAGCTGTGAACAAGTCTTCAACATCCTTTCCTCCTAGCTCTGCAAAAAACACCATGAATGAGTTGGTTAGCCTTGCTATTAAGCTCTATTTTATAAAAGACAGCAAAGGTTAGAGCACTTACCTGGGATTTTGTACAATTTGCCAAGAATAGCACCTGGACAAAGTAAAGACAACACAGAATGAGTAATTATCAAATTCTGCAATATAATTTATTCTGTAACCAAGTCCAAATAGGTATGCTACAACAGACAGATAGAGATTTGAGAACAAAAGAGAAGATTTCTACTTCAGTTATGTAGAAGATTGAGATCAAGGACAATAAAATTACCATCTGTGACCATTTTGTCTAGTTCTGGACTCAGGATCCCATCCAACTGTTCTTCACTCAATGGCCGTGAGTTTTGGTTGACATTTGGCTGAGGCAGAGAAGAGGGATCATCAGAGATAGGACCAATATCCAATCCAGCTGAAGGAAGAAAGAATAATAAATTAGACACAAATTGTATAATATATTACCACAGAATAAATAATATAAAAAAATTTCCCCTAGAGCTGAGCTACCTCCTAAACTGAGACTTACTAAGATTTGAAAGGTGAGGCAAAATAGGACATTTACTGAAAAAAGCAAACAAAACCATCCACTAATTACATCCATTTTACTGCTCTGTTTGAAGAACGTTAATTGTCTAGAATGCAACTGGAAGAACTGGAAATTTTTGTTGAAGTAAGATTACTGAGTTTAGGTACAGTATGGTTCTGAGTGTATAGTGTTCAGTATATAGGTTTCACTATAACATTTTCTCCCCATTTTGAAAACAATTACACCAGTAGTCTATGGTTCACCCCAAATGTTCTTATGTTACATTAAATGTCTGCTGAAATGCTGCTATGTGCAATCAAACAAGTCATTGTGGTTTCTGTTTAAAAAAAAACAAAACCAAAACCACCAGAAACAAGAACAACCCACACCCTATTGAATATTCTGGGCTACATCAGAGAAAACAGTACTGAGTAAATACAACTTAGTAGAGAAATTTCCTAACATCTTTTACAAGTCAACAAATCCACCAAATGAAAAGATCTTCAAAAGAATGAACTAGACCCTTTGGTATTTAAAATATATTTGTGGATTAGATACCAAATAAAACCAAATTTAAAATAATGAGACATGCTGTTCTACTTCTTGTCGATCTGTGTTTTACATAAAGTGATGAATCATCACCCAGTGGAAACAAAAAGATTAATGCCGGCTACTTTATCCATGCTTTACTAAATTCACATTGTTAAAATGCATTAAATTTACAAAAGATACCACTATGATAAAAACTACACACTACTACCAGAAGTAATATTAACAGTGACAGCAAGGAAATGCATGGCATTGTATCACAAAACACAAGAAGTCAGGAAGGTTTTTAAAAGCTGTAAGCAAAACTTTCTGCAGTACTCAAATGCGGAGTGCAGAGTTTATAGGTTGTGTTAGACTCAAACACCACAGAGAGAGTGGAGAATGAAAGCATGAATTAGTGACACAGTAAAGGAGTACTAGTTTCTACACATGCAGGTCTTTCAGCTAAAACCACTAGGAAAGGTGACTACTTCTATCCATGGATCATCCATTGTTTAGTTTCTTACCAAATGGGGAGGGTGAGTTCTCAACCTGGAAAGTGCATAAATCAAGACCTACAGGACCCAAACCAGATAAAATGGATGATTATAACAAGAAAACAAAAAAAAAAAAAGTAAAGAAAAAGCTGCATGCTGAAAAAAAGCTATGCAGGTATGACAGACAACGGCAGCTACATTTTATTCTTTCTTAAGCAGCAAAGCAAAGAGCCAAGTAAAATAAAATGCTGAAAAGATTGGGGATTTTTCTTTTGGTAGGACAACAAAATCATCTCAATCCGAGGTATACATAAGGTATGAAAAGTGTAACTGAAGTAACCTAGACTATAACCTACAGATAGAACAGAACAAAGACGTTCACAAAGGAGAAAAAAGAACACAAATACCAGAGATTTTATAAACATACATACCTGAATGATCTCCAGACTTTACCAAATCATCAGAGAGTATTCCAAGAATATCATCATCATTATTTAAGACCTCAGAAAGATCAGCTAAAGGATCATCGGTGCTACCTGCATAAGATTCAATACATAAAATCAACCATTTGTGGCATTTATACATTAATTATACATTTTTACATTAATTAATGATGTACTATAGCTTGAGCTGTAAACACAAACACAGATTTAACAGCTATAATGGCCTTCAACAGTATGTTAAGTACTCTCACACACTTCAGGGTGAGTACTGCCACCATCTTTACACACTTTGTTCAATATTTTCTCCAACAGACTAAAAGTGACAGTGTAATCAGTCATGTGGAAGAAAGATTGGATGATTTTAATGGGAAACCCCCCCCAAGATACAGGGAGAACTTGCAGCCTCTAAGACACAAAGGCCTATGGATTTAGAAGTCAACAAACAGGGTGATGAGTTACTTCTCTTACCACCACAATCTTTCTTAAAGCCTCAGAGCAACCAGTTATTATACCCTGACAGCGTATAAGAGTATGAGCAGCAATAAGTAAATGGAAACTGGAAAAGCTATTTTTAAGATCAGAAATCCTGAAGATGTTAAGAACAGTCAGAGGTAGAGGTTTGTTCTCTAGGAAACGCTGGCCTGGTCCTAGCAATAAATTATTTAATATAAAGTAATACATTCTGGATACTATTATCTTCGTGACACCCAATTCATTAGAGATAAATTACTCCAAATGGCCTGTCTGGTTTTATTAACTAGTTTTTTAGAACTATTGCAGATGTGCAACATTTGAAGAAAATTATTTGACAAATCAATAGAAGTTGAGAAAAGTATTTTTCAGCAAAGCTGCAGACTCTCATGACTACACAAGCAATCACTGCAAGACCAATGAGTCACGAAGAGACGATAAAATACACAAAGACACACATAATTAAACAGAGAAAAGGGATTAATATAAATCATAGAATGTACAATGTGGAGAACAACTATGGGTAGGTTGATGAGGGACCAGAAAGTCAAAGAGCAAACATATTTCATAGATAGATGGGTTGTCTTTCCCACTGTTACAACCCAACTGCCCCAGGAAAGTATTTCTAGCTTAATTCAGGGGCCTGGTGCCAAGGATTTACTTATATCATGAGGCTACTTTCCAAGCTGCTGAAATCTAGTGATTTAAATGTTCCTTCTGCTGTTTTTCAGAAACAACCCTTTTCCCCTCTACCACTACTGAAAAAATCAAGCTGAAAATTACTCTTCTTCACTTTTCTATTTTTATTTTTAACTTTTATCCGTTTTAATGCAGACAAAATGATACCATCCTAATTAAAGCATGGTTTATGTTTGCCAATCACCCGGGTGGATCAGTGTGCCAGTGCAGACGAGTCTGCTGACACGTACATAAATAATATGGTTCCGTCTGAACCATTTCAATATGAAATGTAAGGGTTTACACTGCACCCAGTCGGTGGGGTTTTGGGGGTTTATTTGGTTTGGTTGGGGGGGGGGGTTGGCGTTGAGATGCTTGTTTTCCTTCTAGCAATTTGGTTTAATTCTGCAAGTAACTAACAAACACCAGGCACCACAAGGTGATGTTAATAATTTCAGCTGGCTGCTAGGCAAAGCATTAACTTTAGCTGTTATCCCATTTTCCTGAATTCCTACTTAAAGGCAGGGAAATATCAGGGAGAAAAAAGCCCTTACAAAGGAAGCACCACATTAGCATTAGCAACATTTAATTCTTCTGTAGTATTTATGTTACAGTGTTTTTCACCACAACCCTCAGTAATGTGCTTGGGAACAGCCCCTAAAATGTCAACTGCTAATCTGAATATCAATACACTAAGTAGCTGGAAAGAGCCTAGGTGGAAAGATATAACTGAAGAGTTTATCACCAGCAGCTACAAACTGGCCAAGAATAAATCCAGGCTTCAAATCAGAGGGCTTCTAACTATTAAGGCAAGTGGATTCTGTGTTGGCCTTCTGATGAGATTAGTAGGTTGGACAAAAGGTACCTGCTTTCAAAATGGAGCTTGTTAAAAAAAGGCTGAGTGTTCCCGACAGCAAAGGGCTACACCCTATGATCCATAAGTCTCATTTAAGTCATTCTAATCTAAAGCATATTTTTACATTTGTCTCCTATTTTTGTCCTTGTTTTAAAATTCCATGTATGCTAAATATTATCTTGGAAACAACAAAATCACTTCAGTCAGCTGCTTCAGATCAGAATCAATAGCTGGCTGACATCTGCTGCCAAACAAATAGCTCAAAACTGCTCATTAATTTGACTTTTTTTCAGAACGGAGATGAAAACTAAGACAAAGCAAAAAGGAAAATAATTTGCTTGTAATGCTGGATCTCTCAGAGGCACAGTTCTACCACTATCTCGTGATCCTGAGTCCTCCAATGCATTTACGTTTATTTATTTATAATGTTCCAAAAAAATAAAAGTGCCTCTCCCAAGACTGCAACCACCAAGCTGGTTATAAAATGTCCCAGCAGCATTTCAGAGATTCAGGCAACTCTCCTCCTTTTGTCTAGGAAGAATCTCTTCAGCATCCTCTGGAGACCCTCCTTAAAGAGATGACATTTTCAGCATCCCTAGAAAAAATATACCAAATTTATGCTATTTCAAACTGAAGGGAAGATGATGCTCCCTCCACAGAACACACCTTGGCACACAACTTCCTATGGCCTCTTTTTTGTCACAGACACTCAGGCCAAGAAACTCAAGAGAGATTCTGACAGTCCTCAGGATGCAACAGATCCCAATCACCATCTTCAACTTTAGCCATGAACTTCCAAGGAGACCCTGGAGATGTGTTGCTCTGTGTTCCCAGGGAGAAACCCTTCGCGCTCTGCTCTAGCACTCTCCTGGACATCATTTTAAGGGTTAGTCCCGTGCAGAATACACTGTATATGTGCCACATGCTATAAAACCACAGGAAAACTGAGTCTTGTAACTGAAAACAAAACCTCTTTTCCAGAGAGAAATCAGGGCTGGAAGCCCAAAGCTCACTTCAGTCACAGTTACTAGAAATTAACAGTAAACAAAGGACTCAAAAACCCTCTTCTGGCCAGCTTAACCAATTCCCAATCACCATTGGACAATTCCCACCACTACTGCGATCTTGGCTGGCAAAGCTTCAGCCACCCTCTACAAATTAGGAGTCACAGAAGGTATCACTGAAATACCCTGTCAGTTCAGGAGCAGATTGAACACATCACTGTTTGACTCCCTCGCAGCCGTGTGCACATCTGAAAAGCAAAGCAGATAAACTTCCCCTTTAGATGCCTGGGAGGTCTTTGGAAGATGAACAACTGTATCTAACCCTTAATCCTGGGATTAAACAAGTAGAGTTTCAAAGGGAAGAACATCTTCCTTGTGGAAAAGACCTGCCCCTAAAAGCAAGGACTCTCAAGAGAAGTCAGCAATCCTTTTCAGAAAAAGCACTGTAGGAAAATAACAGTAACAATATGGTCCAACAGGCTTCCAGTGCAGTGATTAAAGCAGCTCACTTTCCTTCTCCCAAGAGAGGTCTGTGTTGAAACAACAGTACCACAGGTGTACTTGGACACTCCAAGCTCTTCTGCAATACCAGGCAGAAGGGAAGATGGGATTCTTGCTAGTTCAGCCATTAGCCAATTCGCCAGGGTCTCCACCACTCAAAACATGGGGATGCTACTCTGGAAGTAACTGTCTTCCCCAAAGTCACAGTGGAAGAGTTAAACAAAACTGCACTGGAGCTGATCAATACTGGCAGGTGACTTCACCCAGTGGCACTCCAACCATAACAAACAGCTCTGTCTGGACACAATTTTGGCTGGAAATCTTAACAGTCGAGAGACAGTTGTGGAGAATGTTCCTATGGCCATAAACACTGTCCTTTGAGTCTCTCGTACAGAGAATGGGAAAGGAAGTAGGTTATTCGCTAAAACTCTTGTTATTTATTAACAGCCACCTCATTTTGATATATTTCTGAATCAAAGGAAGAGGAAGTGCAAAGTTTTACAATCTGTTTATTTACAAAGAACATGCTTTTTAAAAATTCCTTTCAAACTTTGGAAAAACCCCACATTCATTAACATCATGAATTTCTAAACCCTTATACTACCTAATAAACTAAATAAATAATATACTAACAAATGAACATAAATGACCTTAATCCTGCAGTTGGAGAAGATGTGTACTTCTCTGGCTTCAGAAGAATGCTAGGTAAAAAACAGTCCATTCGAGCTTATTCTCTGGTAGTGTTGGAACCAGTGAAATGCAGAACCTGAAACACTCCATGTGCAGCAGTTTCCCCTTCAGAGGAAGTTGTCTTTTGCATTTGCTATTACTCACAATTTCAGCTGTATACCAATCAATGCTTAATTATAATGTAGCCCTTTGCTTTTCATTTAGCAGATTTTCACCGAGTAACAATCTCAAATAAGCAACCTCTCTTCAAATGACTCTCTGGACATGGGAACTTTATCAATGTGTGTAAATATTATTAGATGAAAAAATCTGTGAGGACAAGCTGAAACACGAGCCACAAATTAACTAATATACTCAAGAAATAGTAAGTTTAAAAATACAGAATGGGAAGACAACTCTAGCTAAGAGCACATAGTACAAGACACAGAGGGGAAAAAAACAATTTCAAGGGGACAGTAAGGTTTTCACTTCTAATTGCTCCTTTGTGTGAAGCTGCCCTTTCAGCAGCACTTTACAACCCTCTGGCTAATTTGCAAAACTCTCAGAAGTATCTTCAGTGAGGTTTTGCAATAGCAAAAACAAAAGATTGCCTAGGGGCTACAAACTGTACCTGGAAAGGACACTCATGTTCAGAAAGGACATGTTGAACCAAAAATTCCGAGGAGACTGGCAACCTAAAATAATCTAAAACATTAAAGAAAAATCAAGGTTGGATGATATTCATCCAACTAAATTCAATAGAGTACTAAAAATATCTTTCTATTAGATTATTTTTGTTGGTTCTAGAATGGATCTGTGTGCTACTTGTTACACAGAATTTATTTTCATGGATGTTACAGTCAAGGAGTTTCAGATTTGCATCAAGTACCAATTGTTGTGCCATCCATTTCTCCTTCTGAAAAAGCTGAAGCCCTGGAGATGAGTACCACTGCTTATCAATGTCACTTAACCTCACAAGGGCAGTTAATATACAGAACATTGAAAAATACATCAGATAAACATTGTGAGAGAAGTGGAAAAAGAGAGTGGAAAAGCCCCAGTTGCAACATCAAAAATCAAGCTACTGAATTATCACTAACTTCATCTTTGTGTACCTTGAGGTCCCAGTTTTGCCTGAGCTGGTGTGGAAGTTGAGCTAAGAAGGGGGTCAGATGAAGGATCCAGGAAACTGGTGGTCAGATTTGCTTTACATGAAAGTGGAAGTGACTCTTCAGGTAAATTATCCAGGCTCATCTTGCTTTGTCTGCTGGTATCTAGTAGGTCTTTCCCAAAGAAAGCTTCCTGCAAAGAAAACAAAAAGATTCAATATAGGAAGGACAAGTTACAATACATTACATTTTACAATAGGAAAAGGCTGGGTACACGGCAAAGTTAAAATTAAAAGCCAGTGATTCCTAGATACACAGAAATACAGTCCCAGTCTCACACGTCTTCTGCTATGACAGTATATGATCTTGGCTAATAGACGTGTTTATGGTATCTATTATCTTAAATAAGTACATTATTAGTATTTTATGATTAAATTCCCCCCTTAAATTACATAGAAAACCTATAGTCTTATGTATACGTGGCACAGTGTACCAATACAGTGCTGTTACATATCACAAGTTTTTCAAATATTTCTCCTCACATAAAAAAGACACCTCAGGAATGCTGCTGAATGACCTGATGAAAGTCACACAAGAAGTTTCTGAAAACCATAAACACACTGTGGTCCAAACTCTCAAATGGCCAAACACTGTACTTTGGATAGAACAAAATCATCCTAACACGGACTCACAGTAACAGTTACATTAGTACCTTTTAAAATATTAGATAACAGCTACCACTCACCTAAGTCTGAGTGCTCAGTAATTTGACGATAACCTATCAAATTTTCAAGCCAATTTTTATTCATTATGTAACAACTTTTTCTGTTTTCATGTAGTCTTTAAGATTTTGATTTAGGATATCAAGAAAGCTGCTAAAAAAAGCTACAGATAAGATTTTTTGGTATGAAGTACTCCTACAGGAACAAGGAAAGAAGCTAAGAATTGTTCTATGTTTTACAGGAAGAGAATGTGCATTAACAAAAATTCTTACTAATCCAAAGGAAATGTTGCTCAAATATTTTCTTTCCATCTCACTTTCCCTCTTATGAAATGTAAATTATTTTTAGACAGAGGCTGTTCTGCCTCTCTGTCAATTCTTTGCTTTCAATTCCAGTACAGTCCACGTGATGAAGTTTGGTGAACATCTACAATGTAATAAAGTTTTTATGATAAAGGTGGCTGAGAAGAGCCACCATGTTCCCAGTGAGAGACATACATAAACCAACCACTTGAAACACTGGCTGGAGGCAGATAAGTTACTGAATCACCTTTAAAAATCCTGGTTATTATCCACAACTGGTACCTCTTACTTGTGAGAGACCGTTACAGGATTAATGAAGAACTGGTAGGTACATGTTAAACCATAAAAACTGTAAGCAAACAAGTCTCCCCTATCAAATCATGTTCTATACTCTTTTGAAAAGAAAAATTAGTTGCTCAAGGAAGTGGTATGATCAGGTTAAGACATCCTACAGAGCTGAATGCTGAAAACATTGTGTGTGAGTTCTGAAAGAAAAGAAGGGCTACTTTTCTCCACCTCCTCTCTCAGCGCAAGCAGAGGTCTATATGCTGAGAAGCAACACCAGAGGACTGGAGATGTAACATAATATATAGCTTTCTCTACAAACTCATGAATATTTTTCACAGAAACCCCTTTTACTTGAATGATAAACTGGAAATTAGAAAAGAAACATTAATGGTTTAAACAAACTATGAATCAACATACTTAAAGATCAGGTTTTAAAATGGCCTTACACAAGCAGTACACCAGTAGCTTTACCTGCAAGTAGGCGGGAAAGGTTTCTTCCAGTTTATTTTTCTTTTTTCTGTAACGCTTTTTTATTTTCTCAGTACTCTCTGAAGCTGGGTTAGACTCCTCAACTGGAGTGTCTGGCAGCTGTTCTGTCCAACCTAAAAAGTAGCATACAGGAACAAAGAAATAAAATACTGGGCTCCTTGCTCTAAAGGTACAGTGTATCTAATGTATCTTGCTACCTATGTGGGTGTATAAGGTCACTGAGTATGAGTCTAAAGGTGGCTTTTGGCCAGCCAGCTGTGAACTGGAACCTCATCATCTGAGCTCTGGTCGTGTCCCCCTCTGTGACTAGTCACATCACCACCTTGCTAGAGCTCACTGGCTGAAGACCAACCTGTAACTTGTGAATCTCCAAGCCACCTGAGGTTTTTGTAACTTGAGAGACACTGTAAATGCTGTTTAACCAGATATTTGAAAGGTAATTCCACTGAAGAAGTGCCCCCAGAATCATAAACATTAAGTTACACATTCATCAGATCTCATTTTATACACTATTTTTTTCTCAAATTAAAAGTAAAATTCTATTTAAAAATCAAGAGAAAAGGATGTCATATTAATAATGACCAGCATAGAAAAAGTAATCTATAAAGAAGCCCTTCAAGAAAAATTACACATTTATTTAGCCATCATATTCCAAAGTGGCACTATTTTTTCTAATAAATGCAAAAATATATAGTGCTCATCAATCATTCAGTATTTTATTCTATCAGACCAGGGAAAACACTGCAGGTAAAAGCTGAACATTTTAAGTCCTGCTACCTCTGTTTTGCCAAAGCTAATTATTTGAAGTTAATGACCCTGGGAAGTTATTTAAGTATATTGTTGTGGTAGCAATAACACCTCTGCTTTGTACTGTAGTGATCTCTTGGACCCTGTTCAGAGGACAGCAAGTAGCTTGAGGTTCCCCAACACTGTGACCTCTGTGTCGTTTGAGAGGGAGTTTTTGCAGAGAAATGGGGTGGAACATGACATGGGTAGCAAAACACTTGGTAAGGCTGGTGGGTACTGGCAGCTGAGATGCAGGCTCTCAGCAAGCTATGATGATTTAAATCATACAAAGATTATCTGACTTATTTTTTTGTTAACAATCGATTGTGCCTCAGTAGACAAAAGGAAGCTCAAACTTTTAACTATGAATACTTAACAATACTGTTTTTTAACAATATGCATTGTACTGTTACCCAGAATGGGGAATTCGCTTTTAAACCAATGTATTTATTTATTTTTTAACATAAAGGAGCATGTAACAGAACAGAAATAAAAAAGTAAAATTTTCAGTGCTGCCTGAAACAATGTAGCACACTACACCAAAATACTATTTCCCAAGCAGAAAAACAAAGCTGTAACACTTTATTAAAAAGAAAGCAAGCACTATAACTGAATAGGGACCTAGCCAAAATAGTTGGTTGTGCTGAAAAAAGAAGCATTTCTTGGCTTCATTAAAGTAGATCTGCAGATGCATACAAGGACAATTCAACTATTAGTTTTTAATACTGCCTGCATGCTGTAGTGAAGATCCAGTCTCCACCATGCTGTACAAATACACAGCAAGAGACCAATCTGTCTCTAGAAAGTTTGAAAACCACAATAGATAAACAGAGGGGAGAATAAGGGGAGAGTCGGAGAGTTTTCTATCAGCCACCCTTTAAAGCAGCCTCTTCCTTCTACTGACTTAACAGAAAACAGGCTCTGAACTAAACATCTTCCACATCTCACCTTAAGAATACCCCCATATAGTGTGAACAAACCCAGATGGATGAAATAATTTAGTCTAATCACACATAGCAAGCAAGAGAACCAGGCCCATAAGCAAAATATAACTTGTTAGGTGTTGAATCTATGAGTACTACAGTGTCAGAGACATCACAGTGGCTTTGCTATGAGGAGACTCAAGTAGGGTTCTTTAGCCCTGGAAAAGACAACAACTGATGGAGGAATGACACAGGTCTAGAAGATCTTTCTGTTGTTCAAACTAACATGGAAAGATTTTTTAAAAATCATCTTTTGTAACATAAAACATGAGGGTAGCTTATGAAACTCTCTGATACCCAGTTTATTTCTTCATGTAACAATAGTATATTGTTGAACTCAGTAATACAGGATTTCCCAGAGCATAAACAGATACATAAAAATATCAGACACATTTCTGGAACATAGAAAACTGGTGAATATTAAAACTGATGGTCCAGAAGACACTAGAAGATCTGGACTACATCCGGAGGAATGTGTATTAGAAAAGGGGACTGCTCTAATCCTGCCTCATTTTATTACATTTTTTTTGTTTTCTACTGGTCAAAGCTAAGCTAAACAGAGCTCTGACACAATACAGCAGACCTTATAATCCTCACTATTTATCTCCCACAATAGCTGGCAATTCATTGTTTCAGTTTCTTTGTAAATCATGGGCTCTGTTGAAACTGTATTTTCAGTTGAATTAATAAAGCCATCATGACAAACACAAAAAGCATTTTTCCCCTGCAGCACATCTCCAGAAAGAATTGTATGTTGATGAGTTACATTAATTTTATTGCAATTAAGCATGAACCAAAAATTAAAAATCAGTTTTGGACTTACCTTCATCTCTGCCAGGCAGCTGCTCAGAAACAGATCCAGAAGAATCTTTCCTGGAGAGAGATCTTTTTGTCTTCCCCTGTCCTGTACGACTTCTCTGACGTACCATAAACCCACCAATACCTAACAAGGAAGCAAAAATTCAATATAATAATTAAAACTATGCTTTGTATTAAGAATGAGTCTCAAGATTATTCTGCAGGTAAAGGGGATTACTGCATCTATAGAGGTCTAAGAATGAAGCTGAGACACCTGAGGAGTTTTAATTCAGAGCTTTAAAAAACATTTCTGAATGTTAATGTCTTGGTGAGTAATTATCAAAAAAGATCAGAACGTTAGGACTAAACCATCGCCAAGAAGGTCTAAGTACAAACCTGGCAACTTTCAGATGTTAGTTTTCCCCTCCTTTGGCAAGCTGAATTGCTAGAATGAGAAGTCCATCTACCAAATCAAACCTATTAAAGAACCTTAAAGGATCACAAAAAACCTCTAATAATTGCTCTACAGAGCTTACTGCTCCAAATGACAGTACTAGAGAAGGATGCATCACATAATAAAAAGACAATTAATCAACATCATACTGCCTGAAACTCCAGTATCCTTCACTGGAGACTGACAGCAATGCTCCTGATCCGTTACAGTTGGTGTGTACATACCTACATGTGTCATTCAGGTTCGTTTCATTTTCCAGGGAAATTGTTGCCTGCAGGAAACTAACAGATTGCTGCTCCACTCATCAACACCACTCCAAGCAAATGAAATTCTCTCAAGGACACAACAGTGTAAATAAATGGCTTACTGAGGTACTTGAAGAGGAGGAAGTCTCTGTTATGTGGCTTTGTACCACCATCTCCACAGGGTGGTCCATGAAATATATGGGCATGACCTGCTTAATTATACAGGACTCTTGGTCAGTAGTATTGGGAAATAATGTGAGCAGGGTAGAGGTCTGTTTAGCTACTGAGAGAGAATCAAAAGAAACCATGGACCATGTTGCAATTCCTGTTTCCTTTCCCCCTTCACTGTATTCCTCCCTTTCACCTCCTCAATCATTTCACTGCCTCTGTTCTCCTCAGACACTATTCATAGTCAGAGGATATGGCCTGTTACCACAAGCAGGATGGGTGTGACTGAAAAAAAAAATATCTGTGACTGCAAAGACCACAACCAACTTAGTATCCACTGAGCAGTGGGATACTGCATAATGAAACACAAACCCAACACCTTACAGAGGTGCAGAGCCATACCAATGTAGAGGATAATAGAGGGGCTCTTGAAAAAAGCCAGGTCATGTCTAAGCATAGCTTCAGTTTTAGTTTGAATGAATCACAATACTTCCCAAGGAGTCACTTAGCTAGTGGAGTCTTGCTTTTTTCTGCCACATCCAGGACACACAGCTAATCCACAGTCAAGATGATTAAGAGTTGATTACACTAATTAAAATGAACTAATTCATCCAATAGCTGAATTTGTTTAAATTTAGTGTCAGAATTCATCTCAAAATCTGTAGTAAATTACTGTTATTGAGTATTTCAGAAAGCAAGATACTTGCAAAAAGTTCTCTGAAGTTCCGATACTAGTGGATATACAGATGTATAGGTGCACAAAATCTGGTCTTCATGAGCTATGTAAATACAGTCTATCCACCTATCCAGGTAAGAGTCAATACAAGGTACAGCTCTAACTACTAGCCAACAACTAACAGCATACTAACAACAGGCATGCTGCTGAGCAGCAACCTTCAGAAATGTGTTTTGCTAAGAGGATTAAAAAAATATTTTAAAATTATACAGAAAAAAGTGTTAAAACAAAAACGGGATATACAATCATGTACATCATTGTTTCCTACCAGGTCTATATGGTTTTCGCTTCCTTTTTTTGATCCCATCAGCTCCTTCCACTACTTTGGTGTCATCATCCACAGCTTCCCGTTCTGGGCTGGAATCTGATTTTCCATCACAATCCATAAGATCACCTTCTGCAGGAAAGAGGCAACAGTAACTTCAAATGGAAAAGGGAAAGATTATTTCTTCCAAAATATCTGACTTGTTTCTGAGAAATTGATTGAGAAGAGCGTGATAGATACCACCACTCTCTAAACTTTTGGGAAACCCACCCTATCTGTACACAAAGACCCAGTGTATACACAGATATTTCCTGCATGATGATGGCTAACCAAAACCAGGGAATATATGCTATTGTTGCTGTATTTTAATATGAGAAATATTCTTGGCATCCCTTTCAGAGGCATTTTTTAAGTGACTGGGCAATTTCTAGTCATACATCAAGGAAAATGGATACAAGTTAACACACAAATACAGGATCACAGACTGATT
The DNA here is from genome assembly GCA_013399135.1 of Heliornis fulica. NCBI lineage: Eukaryota > Metazoa > Chordata > Aves > Gruiformes > Heliornithidae > Heliornis > Heliornis fulica. Next base: position 121,060 of record VXBZ01005680.1, on the reverse strand, counting down.
TGGGTAGAAGAGAACTCAATGATCATCTAGTTCCAAACCTCCTGCCATAGGCAGGAACACCTCTCACTAGACCAGGTTGCTGAAAGTCCCATCCAACCTGGCCTTGAACACTTCCACGATGGGATTTCCACAACTTCTCAAGGCAACCTGTTCCAGTGCCTCACCACCCTCAGTTTCTTTGTTCTGATTACTGTCCTCCTAGATTTTGATGGATAAGGGATTTTTTTTTTTTAGTTGAGCAAGCAGACTCAAAGACTGAACCACACACTTGGAGTGTAACGTATCATTACTTTTTGTTTGGAGGGTTTTTGATTCAAAGCTGTGTGACCAACTGAAAGAAAATTTATCCAGAGGAGTTTGACTTCTACAGTCAAAGACTCAACCCAAATGAATTCTTGAAGATGAAGACAGTAAGTTTGAGTTTATACTCTGTGGGAAAGCAGATCAGGAACATATGTAAGCTACCATGGCATTAAAAAGCCTTTGGTATTGGAAGAGAGTGATTTGATTCTGTTTCCGATATCCCCAAAATGTCAAAACAGTAATGACCTTACATCTTAATTTTATTGCAGAGCTTTTGAAGAATGTTAAATACACTCCTGCCTCTGTAAAGATATTGGAATTCCCATTCTCAGCTTTGGGATGTCTAAATGTGTATGATCTAAAACCACATACAGCAGTAAAAGGGAGAAGCACTGTCAGAGCAGAGCTGGACTTCTGCTGTGGTAGAATGACAGTACTTGCCCTTCTACAAGCTGGACTATGGTCCAGTCTTTTCCAATGACAAAGACATCTCTGAGTTCCACCAACAAAACTGGTGGCCTGGCAAGGGCAGGCCCTGCTGACCACCATACGCCTTAAGAGGTGTCCACCTCTGCCCTTAGGGGGTGTCCACTTCTGGCAGAGGAGACATATGTTTGAGTGCTAAAGTATCCTGCTACATAAAGCAGCATGTGGAATGCTAAACCCCACAGTGGTCCTTTCCCACTTGCAAAGTGTAACTCTACATACAGCAGCTAAAGTTCCCAAAGGAAACTGAACTGTCAACTGGACTTTAAAATGTGGAGCACCTGATGAAATGCTGAACACGATGTCAGCCTATAGATGAGGCTGTAACAAAATTACCACAAGCTCTGTTTTCTCTGATACAGAATCTTTTCTTCCATGTGGAACTTCAGTTGAAGTAAGGGTTATTCCCATTTGTCTGGAATTACTACACTGTGTTGCTTCAGTCAAAGCTGTGGCACAGATTAATTCATCCTGACACAAAAATTTCAGATGTTGAGAGAACAGGCACTGATCCACTCTGGAGAGCACATGTAAAGCTTCCAGGAAACCCAGCCAATCTACCATGTACACACTGTGCTGTTCCCATCACATGTATTGAATTGTTCTAACTCTCAAACAAGCAACAAAAAATGATCAGAACTGAAATTCAAGTCTGTGGAAACTTTGGCTCTCCTTTTCATACTCTATTACATTTGTGTATGCTGTTATCTAGTTGAAAAGGGATACCTATAAAAGCCAAGAAACAGTTGATTAAGTTAGATAAAGTGACACAGAAAAGAGGCACATGTTAGTAAAAGTAAAGATCATTAACCACTAAAAAAGACCACAGGAAGTGGTTAATTCTCTATCTTGATTCCTTAAAACCAAAATAAAAAGGTGTTTTTTTCTTTCACCAACCTACCTAATGGACTATATTAAAGTATGAGATGAAATTTATGAGTCAGTGTAATGCTAGGATAATATACCAAACCCTGTGAATACTGAAGGAAATGAAAGAAAAAACCAACTAGTTAACTGTTTGAATAAAGGGAAGCTATTATAGAAAAAAAAATCACTTCTAGTCAACAGTAGACTAATCAAAAATCACTTATATCCCAAGTTAGCTGTGAAACTGCACTGATGGATAAACCATCCAGTTATCTCAAGCACATGCTCTGTATCTCAAAAAAACTCCTTACAACATTTGATCTGATTAACAAGAGGCAATGATAAAAATAAAAAATAAACAGAAAACACTTTAGATTGTGGTGAGGTGTGTGCCTGTATTCCTCTGTTTCTTCTCTCCTAACAGACACTGGCAGGACTAATACCGTGACTTTCACACCTGCCATTTAAGCCTCTCCCCAGGCCAGGGATTAACACAGACACGCTCATCAGACCATGGTAAAGAGGACAGGAGAAAGGTATTATACCAAGCTGGCTGCTGTTTCTCATGTTGAAAAGTGTGGATTTGAGGAGCAGGGCTGGCTGGTCCTATCTGCTTTTCCCATTCTCATCTCCCCCCTTCGGTCACAAGTAATGCTGGCCCTGGGACGTGGGTTTACACTTGCATTGGCAGGAGATCTCTATAGGGATTCTATCACTGAACTGAAATGTCATCCCTTTGCACAGGGATGTATTTGGGTTGGCAAGTGCTAGCCCAGATCCCTTCATCTCACAGCTTTGGAGACCATAGTAACACCACTGTACCTTCCCCCCCCATCCATGTTACACTGATAACCCCATCCTGGAACCTGAAATCCCGCAGTAGGACTCTACATTCAGGCAGCATCATCTACAGGACTAGAGCAACACCAACAATTCACTTTCAAACTCAAATTCTGTTACCACATTCAAACAGCATTTGCACTAAAATTGAGGGCCTCAAAATACATTTGTATTCAGTGAGTGTGCAGTGTTTCCCACAGGTAACCCAAGGATTGGACAAAATGCAACTCGTATTTCAGTGTTGCCAGCCTTAGAAAGGTGAGTTTCACTAGGATGGATGATCCATAAATAGAAGAACAAGAAAAATCCCTGAAATGAACAACAAGAAGCCATGACAAAAGTAATCCCATACAGCATTCTGTACAGAACACACAGCTATCGGTATAATAAAAACTCCCAGGGATATAAGCAACAAACGCATGTACTGCAACACACCAAGACACAAGACATGCCAAAAGTAGACTGCTACCTCTACTGTCATCCATCTCCCCATCTCTTGAGTGCTCTGACTGGGCATCTGGGGGTGTTTGAAGTACAGCCACACTGTTCTGATTTATAATCTTCAGTTTAAGCTTTGGTTTCGTCCGTTTTCTTCTCGGTACTGTAACAGTTAGGCTCTGCAACTGAGACATGCCGGATTCTGTCAAGCAGACTCCATCCTGGGTGTAAGTCTTCGGTGGGTCTATAAAAAGTTAAATGAATCATAACAGCAATATAAAACCCTTTAAATTACAAGTCTTAGATTTTCAGGAATAGCACTTCTAAGAGTTAATAATCCACACGTCTGGAGCTGATTCATGAGCGAGGATGTTGGTATAAATAAAACTGAGACCTCTGATACTGTGTTACACATTACTGCTATAGCTTTATAATTTAGAGTCTAATGTCAAACCCAGCAACAATCCATTATATTGCTACAAAAAAACTTACATCACGGACTCATCAGAAGGAATGATTTGATCATGGCAGCTAGGGCCTTGCAGGGTATTTACTATCCCTGGCACTCATGGAAAACTCTGCAGGTCTTACTTTGGGTCCCTGCTGCTTCTCGCCCTGGCCCTCATCCAGCCCTCAGCACTGCACCTTCAACTTACTCATGTCCTTCAGACTCCCAGACCATCATAACACTTAATCCCTTTGACCAAAAATATTTTCTTATGGAACATCTCACAACCCAAAACACTGCTGGTTCTGAACACAACTCTTCCCAGCTGACTGTTATGTTGAACTAAAAAAAGAGAGTTTGCTTTAAAAAACCCTTCATTCTCCTTTTCAGACTGAAGATTTGAAAGGAGAACTTTCTCTCATGTTTGTGTGGTATCAAATGGAAAAAAATCACTGACATGATGGAAGCTGTCCTAACCTGATGGTACTACTACTGTAAACAGTGACTTGGTGAGTAAGCTTGTCAGGATTATAAATTCCTAGCCAGAAACTAACACCAAAAAGTTGTGTCCTCCTACAGCTTGAGTCTGTAAGCATTTGTGTACATTCTTGACTCAGTCCCACTGTGTTATTGCTGCTAATATTAAAGCAAGCACCTAAGTCTGCAGGACCAAAGCCTAATTTCAAGTAATTATTACAGTGCAGGTATGGCAGGCAAATGAGAAGAAAGAAGAAAGGGTGAGGGGGTAAAAAACCAAACAAATAAACAAAAAAAAGCAAAGCATGCTGTGGTAGCTTGAAGGGTAGTTAATGCTGTGTGTTATAAAATTACAGAAAAAGGAATTTGTGTCTCATGGAAAAATACACCCTTAAAATATGCTAAATGATCGAAGATTAAGCATTTACATTCTTTACCTAGTTCTTTTGATTTTGAAATAATCTGAGCTCCAACTGATGAATCACAACAGTCCAAAGAAGGCACTGAAAAATATAAGGAAAATCATTTCAACTTTTAAAAATGGTGACTTGATTTAAACTGAAACTATCAATTAATTTTCCTTCAAACAGTTCCGTTAAACTCCCTAATTTATACTGCTGGCAACACTCTCTAGCACCTTTCAGGTAAAGTGCTTCTCAGCGCCACAGAGGACATGACTACAAAATAAGAGTGACACAAGTTCTGAAGTTCTGCAGCTTCCTTCAGCCAAGAATGGCATTGGAACGCCACTGAAGTCAATGGTAAATGATCTCCTGCTGGACCAAGGGAAAATGAATACACTGGGTCTACTGGACTGACAAATAAGCTCTACACTACTATTGGTCTCCAGATTTTGCTGATTTATGTATGAAAAATGGGAAGGCTTTGAGACCACTGCCATATTTCCCTAGTGAGGAGCAGATGCCCTCCGACAGCTCTGCACGACAGATTCCAGCTGTGCCTCTGGTGTCTGGTCTCTTACATAACACATGCAAGAAACAAAACAAGGCTGGTGTATCTGAGATGACATGACTTGTTCAAGCGAGGGTAATTCTTATTCATGATAAGAATATCGATAAATGGAACTGCAAAAAGTCAATTTTAAAACTACAGCTTGTGTGCTTCAGGGAAGCACTGGAACAGTCTGACTGAACAAATAATGGTCAAAATGTCCTACACCACCAGTCTGCTGCCGTTGCGGCTAGAAATGCTCTTCCCATCTGCCTTAATTACAGTAACAGTAATCACGCTTCACTAACCTGCAATGTGCAGACTAGGCTTTTAATATTAGTAGTGACTTTATAGAGATTATGTAGTTGGAGTAAGTAAAGTGAAAATTAGAAGCTTCTATGTCACCAACACTAAGAAACAGAATCAGAAAACCCGTTAGTTTGGCACGGTTAGCATTGCCATATAGGCAGGTTTGCTCACACTTGTTTCTTTTTTTTTCCCCCTAGAAATCTTATCCATGCTGACTTTAAGACTCAGACAAACACTTGGGATTGTTTACTTGGCACCTGCCACCCAAGATGAGAGCACTGCTGCAAAGCACATGTAGAGGATCGGTGCTTCTCAGAGGTGTGCTGCTGCTGACCATCTCTCATGCAATATGGGGGCAAGACTAGGAAGAGCTTCCAAGTAACACTTAAATTTTCACTTAATACAATTATGAATGTGAAATCTAGGATAACTAGATAATAATTAAGGAAATTGAGTCTGTCTTCAAGAACTGCAGTCCTTTAGAAGTTTTATGTAAGGTATAACTTAAGTATATGATATAACCTAAAGAAGATGTTCCATGCAATTAGTGAATGAAAGCAGTCTATGAAAATTACTGAAAAATTGATACACAGTAGTGGAAGGAAAAAACAAGGAAGAAAATTAAGTAAACATGAAAATTTGAAAGAGATACTGAGATGGAGGAAAAGAAAACAAAAGGGACAAGCTGCAGGATGGAAGATACTCAAAGCACTGAACTGAAACAGCAGAAATAAGGCAGATAGTAAGAAATACTTGAAATAGAATAAGGTATCATCTGTTCATTTAATTGGTTATAATTTACAAGATGTTTTAAGACAGAGATAACAGTTATTGAATGAAAATCTAAGGTAAACACAACATTCAGAAGGACAGCTGTGAACAGGAATCTGAGATCCTTATTTGAAACTCAAACAGGGAATGTTCTAGTTGCAGAACACTGCAGGTCACACAATTTTAGCTTTGAAGCCTGGATAGAGTTGAAATAGTCAAATAAACAAGGTGATACTGACAGGGGTAAGGCCTTTGGAGACCAACTCACAAAAGCTGCACAAACAAACAGTGTTTGAAGACAGTATCAAACAGACTTTCAGAAAATGAGCTAACTAGAGTGTAGATTAAGGATTAAAATCAATAAAATGGGTAACAAAGAAACAGAACACTGTTAAAGAAAATCTGTTTGGTGCAGGGAGGGGTGGGGGTGGGAATGAAAAAAAGTTCTGAGACATTTAGCTGAAGTTTAACCAAAATTATTACATGTATTTGCAAAGAGGTTTAAACATGCTGAATACCATTCAGCATTTAGCATTCAAGGCCAGGTTGGATGGGACCTTGAGAAGCCTGGTCTAATGAGAGGTGTCCCTGCCCGTGGCAGGGTGGTTCGAGCTTGAGATCTTTAAGGTCCCTTCCACCTTAAACCATTCTATGATTCTATGATGTAGTTGTTCAGTTGAAAACAACTAATTGCACAGACTGCAGTATGATGAGAAAAATCACTGCTTCAAGAAGAAAGGAGGCCGCCATTTGTAAGGCTGTAATAGAAAAACACAATTCGAGGAAGAAATGAAATCAGGATAAGGGACAGAAAGAAAAAGGTTGATGTAGAAGCACAGCTCTAACAGCAGTGCTGGATGCCTGAGGAACTGCATGCATGAGACAGGGATTGCTTTGGAATACAGTAACTTAATAAACCTTAAGAGCTGACATAATAAATGTGCCAAATAATATAACATTCAAAAATTTGTTGGTTTTAGATGTTTTTTTAAAACAGAGTATTATGTTGCTTTTGTATCCTGCATTTGTAAAGAAAATAATGTTCAAAATGAAGAAAAAATGTAATCTAGTTTCATGAAAATTGTACAGGAGAAGCTGCCAGCCAGTTATCAGTTATATCTAGTTAAGAGAACCAAGCAGAGCTGCTCTCTTTTCCTCCTGCAGAGAAAGAACACCAGCACTGAGGGAGGAGGAAGGGGAAGGACGTGGATGGAGAGAGGATGGGAGCAAGGAAGGGATGAAATTTGTGGATGTGGCATATGGGATACGAGGGCAAATGACAGAAAGGAAGAGGGGCTGGGTGGATGGTTGATACCTGCTTGTCTAGGAGTGAATGGGGATGAGAGATTCACACACCTCTCCTGAATGTACAAGAATTAGAGTACAGAGGAAGAGCTGCTGCTACCTAGAGCAGCTGCTAGCATAGTACCCAGTCATGATAATATCGAAGCAATCCAAATTAGAAAAACATTTCTATAAGGCACAGCAATCTGTTGAGGGACATAGGTAGTAACTTGAGACCATATTAGAATGAACCTGATGTAACACTGATTAGAGATGGTTATTTCAAAAGAATGAGTCATGAAGGCTTATGGTAAACTACTCTAGAGTAGTTGCCTGGAACATACATGTTTATGTACATTCAAGACAACAAAGCCTATTTCTCTTTTATTTCTGTTTCCTGAAGAAGATGATTTTGTAAGATTACTAGATACACATCTGATGTTCTTAAGATTAGATAGAAAAAAGCTCTTACAAATAAAACATTTACATTTTCTGAAGCAAGGATAATGGAAGTTCTTTTTCAATACCTACATGCTAGAAGTATTTACACTTTACCAATAGTAAACTTGCAATGAATTGGTAATTTTTTAAGTTGAGGGGCTCTTGCTTCCTCTGTAAAGAAGCTAGATAAAAAGTAATAGTACTTGCAAGACATCAGTAGACTCTATGATACAAACAGAAAGAACAAGAACTGTTCCAGTAAGAACCCCATAGTATGGTACATTTTAAGATGCTTTCTACCACTAGGTAGTATTTGTTTCTGTAAGTTCATCAAACGCTAACTGTTCTCACCCTGAACCAAAAAACTTACAGAAAATTTTCAAAAGGAGTTGTAAAAGAATTAATGAAAGACCAAAACATTTCATATAATAGTACATGCAAGTATTTCTGTGAACATGCATCAGATGACATATTCAGACATGCAACTGTGCAAATGTATGCATGTTAAAGAGGTATTATATATACTTAGTCAAAACATAAAAGAATAAGCAGAGAAACCTGTCCTACAAAGAAGGAAAAAAACCAAACAAAACAACCTGCAGAAAGCTTGGGAACTCCCTATCTGGACTTGTGGGACTGGTTCCTGCTCCTCAGAACACAAACCTAAACACCACAACTTCATGAAGGTCTGCAGGAAGGACCAACTCGGGGCAGCACGTGCCTGGAAATGAAATCTCTGATACCATCTTCTAAAGTGATTCCATCTCATGTATCAGTTTTAAGCACCTCTAAAAGGTAGCTCTGCCAGCTCAAAAGAAAAAGGTAGTATTTCTTACATGGGCCTTTTGGTTTTAAGTGCCCAAAACAATAAAATAAACAAAAATCTGAGTTGTATCTGCAAGTTTCTTGTTTTTCCCCACTTAGAAAACCACTCTCATTTTGAATTTGTGAAAACGGATCTCAAAAATGAAAACATTTGTCAAAGTATGTAAGCATAAATAAGACTTACTTCTAATAGTGGTAAAAGTGGGATATTCAGCAGTGTTCCACAACTATGTGTAGCCAGTACAGTTGTGTATAAAACCTCCAAGGTCACATTAGCATGTTACAAGTACTGCCTCGCTGTTATGAGGACATGCCAAGGTAAAGGGACATTAGATGCTCTTGTGAGCTTTTCTTGGCAGATGTTTTGAACACACACCCCACAATATCTTCAATCTTGATCAGGAAAGCCAATCTTACTGACATCTTCTTGGTGGGTAATACTTTTTTTGAAACATTTGCTTGGTTCTTGTACCTTGTTTCTACCACACTCCTATGATACCCCAATAAAGGGTTAATGTGAACACTTTAGCCTGCTATTAGGCTAAAAATGGGTTTAGGTGCCAATGCTCTGTTGAAGCCGCAGACTAAAGCAGAAGAGCTGACATGCAGATGAAACAGGCTTGGGATCCCACCCTCACAGTAAGGCCATCAATCATACAAACGGCCAATGTAACTACTGACACGCTGCTCACAATAACACTAACCAGTACCACCCCACAGAACCAGATGCTGTAGCTGTGCTTAAAGGGGAAAACTGCAGCAACCTCAGCTCCTCAAGTGCCACTGCTTCAGAGCTGTGGAAAAGGGGCTCACGGGTAAGCTGGTAACGTGCTCGGAAAAGAGCAAAGTCCACATGAAAGAACAAGACATTTTAACTAATGAGAGAGTGGCCATTCCCAAACGCCACAAGTACAGGGAATCCTTGCTAAGACTAAGGGGGAGAAGCACCTCTTTTTAATACTGGGAGAGCTGGAGTAGCATCCGGAAAACATGAGGGAGGAGGAGGAGGAAACTGCCTATATGGCCTTATGTTATAGCTGCTGCTGCTTCAGACAGCCTCAAAGAATGGAAATATGAAAAACTTTCTACTTGGAATTGATTTTCAGGTTCTTCTCACTAACTTTAGTGAATTGTGTTTTCTTCTTTCCACTTGACAAACTTTCCAATACCAAATGCTTTTAAGAATATACACAAATCATCTTCAATAAATCTATCCACAATTCCCCCTGCTAGGTTTTCCTTGGCCTTGCTGCCACTCCCTAGAAGGGTGTGAAAGAGCCGAGTACACTTCTGAGAGCTCTTAAAATAAACAAGAAAAATCCAGCTCCTGCCACCAGCCACATCTCCACCAAAGAACCATAACACATTCCCAAACCTATTTACTGCAGCGCACAATCCTGCCGTTGGTTTCTTCTTACCGTTTGTTGGTGGTATGTATGGCCTACAAATGGAACAGTCAAAACCCATATCAGCTATGTTTTCCACTTCCTCCTCTGTGTTTAAGTTCTGACAGATTGCATGCATCCATCTAGAAATTAAGTGGGGGAAAAAATACAATTTAAAGGAAATATGTGGTGTTTTAGGAGACCCGAATACCAGAATATGGTCCAAGTAAATTTGAAATACTTGGTTAGTTTAAAACTCTTTTAGGGAGAAATGTTCAATCAGGTTTTCTGTATACAGCATTCCCCTACGCAGTGTGTGTTAAATACTTTATATCAGAGCATCTATTTCCTTCACAGGAAGGAAATCTCCATAAAACAATGTCCAGAAGAAAATATGTCCTAATATTGTAATTTTCTCTGTAAATTGCAATCAGTTTAACTACTTAGTTAATGTACTGTCATCCAGATTTAGCCTCATCTTGTGAGGTAAAATTGTTTCATTTTTTCAGAGGGGGGAAAATGAGGCATGGAGTGATTGATTAATTAATTTGCCCACAGTCATATAGTTAAGTCTGTGGTACAACTAGGAATAAACTGATAGGAGACTTCTGAGACTCAATGCAGTGCTCTTTACCACAAGACCATTCCCTTTATACTTTTACATGAGGGGAAAAAATTAAAATAAGCCTTAAACAGGAAAAACCTGTAAAATATTAGAAATCCTTACCGATCACATTGTCTACACTGAATTATAAGCTCTTCATCTCTGTAAGGGCGATAGCAGATTGGGCAGGTAGACAAACTTGCACAGGGGGCACACTGTGTGTAATTATTTTGCCATTCACATCTTAAACCTGGAGAAGTTGCTCCACAGTGTCTGCACCAAACACACCTACAGAACAGACAAAATGATGTATTACTTTCAGCTCACAGGAAGATTATTTTGTGGCTTTAAATCCCTCCTACTTAGAATTTTTTAGTTCACTAATCACTGGGGAGGGGGGAGCTCATTTCATGTCAAGCTGTATTGTAACTGAATGAAAACTGTACCATTTAGATTTTGAACATTACCAATATTTTTATATTTTCAAAGAAATTTCCTACATCAGAATTCCTTTCAACCTGCAGAAACAGGCAGATGGGCGTTGGAACAGCTCAATAGATCAAAGTAGTTCCTGCTTCATTTGCCATTTGCTTTGAGATATGGAGATTTAACTGTGTGAGAGATCTCTTCTGTTTGTGTTTCAACCAAATGACACAAGTGACTTTCAGAGGGTTTCATTTTGAGAACAATTTGGTGAAGCAGCCAGTCATCTTTCCAATGGAACATTGGCATGAACATTCCAAGGACCATAAAATGGAATTTTTTTTGGCCAAGTGTTTCAATAGAAAGAATTTGTTCACCCCTACTTACTTGGCTTTTGACATGAAGAAAAAGCATTAAGAAGAGATAATAATTCCCTACTAAATGGATAATCGAATGAAAATTTAAAAGTATTTTTTCCCTGAGTTTAATACACCTGACAAAACCAATTAAAGCACTACAGCAGTTCGATTGCCATTGCAAACACGAAGTGTCAAGAAAAAACAAGAAGCCAGCACACAGGATTTCCAGCCCCAGAACCAAACACACCATTTGCACTTCCAGCCTCCCTTCGGAACGGTCTGCAGGGGTGGGTCCAAGCAGTACGTGTGGTAGCTGATGTCGCAGTCATCGCAGAGGAGCAGCCTGCCTGGATCTGTCGCTTTCCCACAGGCTTCGCACACCGTGCACTCCAGGCACCTCCAGCCCTTGCTAAGCACCACTTTTGTAATCTGCAAATGGCAAGGTGAAAATTATTTCAAAACTGCTCTGTGAAGTGCGAACGCTGTATAAATTAAAGTCTGGCTAGCGGAGCAAAGGATGCTCCTCTGTGCACATTATCCACATCACAAGTAGCTGTTTATCAATTAGACTTTCTGAGGCTTCAATAAATGGGAATGGATTAAACTGAAAGGAACTGTAATTACTGATGGCTGATACTGTTCCAGAACAGACTTTTTTCAGATAAACTAGCAGACCAGAGAATACATACTGCACTGGACCTGCACGTAGGACAGCTCACTCCTCAGAGGAGTAGCTGGTTCTGCAGGGAAGAACACCATACAGCTGCTTTGTTATCAGCAATGTAGTAAAGCCAGGCCCCTGGTCACTACAAGAATCTCAATAAATCTAAAATCACTAAATTACCTGCAATAACCAGTGCTGGGCTTTTAATCATCTGAAGCAAACTGTAATTAATATATAATCTAAGAGTAGTACATAAATGCGAAGCTCAATTATAGTTGCATGAAATATACATATGGCACTGAGTAAAGTACATTCACGATAAAGTTATGTGACATATTTTAAAGATCCCACTTTTATATATATGTACATATAATAAAGTGTATGGTGGATACATTCCACTCAATAGCTTATTATGTGCTTGCTAAGTCATCTCATACCATTCAAATTTAATTTTCACACATTCTCTCCTAGACTAATGAATGTAAAATGTATTAATTAACCACTCCAACTGCTGTCAATTCTGACAGCCAACAGACAAATTGAATCAACTAAACCTTATACCCCTCGTAAATGAAGATGCAGTATAATTTTTCCTTTGTTTTTAATTCTGCTTGTATTTAGGTTTTAAGCTTATACCTCAAACTGTTATTTTAACCAACTGCTGGATAATCAGTGCTATTTATAGTTGAGAAATCACAAAAAGGTTAATTTCTCTTGAGGCAATGCATACTATAAAATGACATTTAATTAAAGTCTTTCACAAGTCGCATACAAATAATGGTCACATTAGCTGGTAAATATCTAACAACTTAATGACTCCCCTAATTACCACAAAACCAAAGACAGCATAGTGCTATTACAATACAGTAAGAAAGAAAGTGTAATCAAGTATTTTTGTATGTAATGAACACACTCACCTTAATACTGACACAGTATGGATGGTAACACTGACCGCATTGGGAACAGGCAAGCAACCTGCCCTCAGCACCTTGGCCAAAACTCCCACACACTACACACATATCCTGGAAGGAGAGAAACCAGCAGCTTTTCAACATGTGCCTATAAACAATGTAACTGTAAAATCCAAATAACTTGTCATACAATTTGACTCCAACAAGGACATTAATTTACTTCTTTCCTAATTAGAAGCCCAGAAACAGAATGAGAACACAGTAACTATTATCTTCACCTGATGGAGAGTGAACTTGTCGCTGTTAGAGAAGAGGACAACTGTATTATGCATTGAGTTTTCTTCCTCATCTTTGTTAGATGACATATCCATAGTTGTGACCTATTAAAAAATTCACACAAAAAATCCACATAAATAGGAAGCCCATCATATTTTCCAAGAGATGAGACAACATGATACTTATTTTCTAATGTTTAATTAATGTTTAATGGTACCAGAGAATACAGACTTTGCAGATACTTATTCATACAGCACGAACTTTTAAAAATAGCTACTACCTTCATCAGAAATCACTATATTAATTTACATGCTCACACCAGTACAGATATCATCACTACTTCAATTTTACTGGCACATCCTCTTCCTCTTCTTAAGAAAAGAACCGAAACCTCTAAGCAGAAATTGTTGAACTAGAACCTGTCTACTCTATACCTACATAAAAACAGTGATGTTCTTCTGACCAAAAAATTAACTGCAGCAACATAATTTTGAGAATTCATTCAAAGAGCAATGAAATGTAGTTTGTCCCATATTGCCTAATGTGTGGTTTTGCTAGTGTCCCAAGTACACCAGAGGAGTAAGCAAGTGTTCTAAAGTTTCACCAGTTAAGACACTCTCTGTAAACAGTTTCTTTCTGAGGCTTATCTATCTGGAATTGAACTTGGCACGGCCGTTTTAATCCCAGCCTGTAAGCTCTTACTGCAGACTGTTGTTCTCCTCTTCATCAAGAGATTGTTACTTCAACCTGCCCTTTATCAGTTAAGGGTATGGAAGTACACATAGCTTCCCAGGAAGAAAAATGAGAGAAAAAGGACTTGAACTCTGTTCTGACTTACATGTGAATCTTGCTATGGAGAATCTGCTATCCATGAATGTAACTTAACAGGCCTAACTACTCTCTGAATCAGCAGCAGCCAGGGAAGTTTGGAAGATAAGTTCTAGTTAAAAGAACAAACGTACGATAGAGTAATGTATCTGTGTTTTACCAGCTGTTTTAATTTTATAAATACGGATTACTTTAAATACATTTAAAGTCTTACACCGATAAGTTTTGTTTAAATAATAACTTTAATATTTTACAAATCCAAACACTGCTCTAGAGACAAATGTAAATACCATTACAGCAGCTACAGAAATCCTTCTGATACACTCAAAATCTGTTTACTGAGAAACGGCTAAAAAGGGAGTATGCTGTTAATGCATTTTAATTACTATATGGTTGAAAGCACTGCAGCTGTAACTTAACTAATTAAGAAAAAAACACCCAGAATACCTCTTGACATGCTAAGGGAGAGCTTTTCCCTTGCATGTTACTTCCACAGGTTCCACAAAGTTCTTGGAATTGCTCATATATACAAACCAGCAGAATTTGAAAGACTGAATCACCACAATTTTGATGCTTGCTCAATGTCAGCTGTGACCCATCTTGGGTTAACCTGTAGCCACCTTCTTCTCCATTCCCAAGATACACCCAGATAATTCCCAATCTGTGTAGCTGTCCACTGGTTGTGTTTCCATGCTGGCTAAGAATCAGTTTCTGCAAAGGGGCTGAAAATACTGAAACACTTAATTGGCAAAAGGGTGATCTCTTGGTACAGCTACCTTCATCTACTCCATCACGAGACAGTCACGTCTCTGCTATGGAACTCGGGATACAGAACCACAGAATGGTTCAGGCTGGAAGAGACCTTAAAGATCACCAAGTTCCAACCTCTCTGCCATGGGCAGGGACAACTCTCAGGCTGCTCATGGCCCCATCCAACCTGGCCTTGAACACCTCCAGGGACGTGGCTCCTTTTGATACAGCCCAAGATGTGGTTGGTCTCCTGGGCTGCAAGCGCACATTGTTGCCTCATGTTGAGCTTCTCATCCACCAGCACCCCCAAGTCCTCTGTAGGGCTGCCCTCTAACACATCATCTCCCAGCCTGTACTGATGACAAGGATTGCCCCAACCCAGGCGCAGGACCTTGCACTTTGCCTTGTTGAACCTCATGAGATTCACATGGGCCCACTTCTCCAGCCTGTCCAGGACCTTTTGGGTGACATCCCGTTCTTCTGGTAGGTCAGCTGCACAACTCAGCTTGGTGTCAACTGCAAACTTGCTGAGAGTACACTCAACCTCACCATCAATGTAACTGATGAAGACATCAAACAATACTGGTCCCAGTACAGACCCCCTGAGAGGCACCACATGTCACAGGTCTCCAGCTGGACATTGAGCCATTGTTGACTACTCTCTGGATGTAACCATCCAAACAATTCCTTGTCCACTGAACAATCCAGTCATCAAACCCATCTCTTCCCAGTTTAGGGAGAAGGCTGTTTGTGGGGGCTGTGTCAAAGGCTTTAAGGTAGTCCAGACAGATAACATCCATTGGTTTTCCTGTGTCCACTGATGCGGTCACCCCATCACAGAAAGCCACTGGACCGGTCAGGCGGGATTTGCCCTTGGTGAAGCCATGATGACTGTCTCGAATCACCTTCCTGTCTTCTATGCGCCGTAACACAGTTTCTAGGAGAATCTGTTCCATGATCTTCCCAGGTACAGAGGTGAGAGGTTGACTGATCAGTAGTTCCCTAGGTTGTCCTTTTTGCTCTTTTTAAAAGTGGACACAGTGTTGCCCTTCTTGCAGTCACCAGGAACTTCCTCTGACCTCCATGACTTTTCATATGATGGAGAGTGATCTGGCAACCACACCAGCCAACTCCTTCAGGGCTCTGGGATGCTTCCCATCAGATCCCACAGACTTACATACGTTCAGGTTCCTCAGGTGGTCACAAACCTGATCTTCCCCTACAGTGGGAGAGGCTTTACCAACTTGTGCCCCATCATGCTGTCTACTGACCCAGGAGGGGTGAGGAGAGCTGTTGCTAAGTGAAGACTGAAGCAAAGAAGTTTTTGAGTACCTCAGCCTTCTCCTTATCTGTTGATACTCGCTGCAAAAAAACCCCAGCTTCCTTGAAGTACACACTTGTGCTCTCTAACAGAGTCAGAATAGACCGAGTTGAAAAGGAGCTCTAAAGGTCAACTAGACCGATGCCCCTGCCATGGGCAGGGACACCTTCAACCAGATAAAGTTGCCCAAAGCCCCATCTGGCCAGTCTTTGAATGTTTCCAGGAATGGGGTATCCAGAACTTATCTAGGCAACCTATGCCAGTGTTTCACCAGCCTCAGAGTGAAAAATTTCTTCAAATATCTATTCTAAATCTACCATCTTGTAGTGTAACATCATTAATTCTTGTTCTATCAACACAGGATCCATCTTTCTTATACACACTTTTCCTGCCCCACCTTTCTTATACACACCTTTCCTGCATGCTGCTCTAAGGTCTCTCTAAGCCTTCTCTTCTCCAGGCTGAACAAGTCCAACTCTCTCATCCTGTCTTCACAGGAGAGATTATCTAGACCTCTGGTAATTTCATGGTCCTCCACTGGACTTGCTCCAACAGCTCTAGGTCTTTCCTATACTGAGGACTAAATAATTAGGTGAATGCATGCCTGACTAGCTTGAGAAGAATTCATCCTATATGTTTAAAATTATGTATTTGCTTACTAATTTTGACCATTCAAAGCTTTAAAAGGGAACAATGTTCATAATAATACAGTTATTCCTCAGACAGATCATAAATACCAGAGTATTCCAAGAAATTACCATAAAGGCAGCAAAAAAGTGGTCCAATGCTGTATAGCTCAGAAAGATTGTATGCAAGAACACAAAAAAACTAGCTCCAAAGAGAGTTTGAGGAACTACTTCATAAAGACATAAAAATGAGTAAGTCCTCTTCTGAACATGAGGAACAGGATGCCTCTCAAATTCTGCAAGGCTGACTGATAAGCAAACTTTTAAAAGGAATGTTTAAGAAGCCAAGTCCATAGCAGGAAGAATCTTTTTGCGTTCCAGATTTCCAAGAGTTTTTCATATCAAAATCCTCCCTTTTATGAGGAGCAGACCAGGACTGTGTTAGATTTAGGAGTTTCAAAAGAACTCCAAATCTGAAATAGCTTAACTATCAATTGCACTGAGAATCACTTTGGTGCCAGAGGAATGGGAGATGTCCTACAGAATATCTGACATTTGGTCATAACAGAGAATTTGCAGCTTCATTGATATATATTGTATCTTGTTAAAGAGTCAAGGAAGTTTTAATTATGGTAAATGAGGATCTATCAGAGATCTCTGAAGGAGTCAGTAAGCCTGGTGACAGGGAAATCTGACTCACATAACTTTGTTACCAAATTATTTTGGCAAAGCCCTTCACACCAGTGCTCTTTAAAAAAAGGTGAATTGACATAGAATTAGAGGAATAGTCTGTATATTGACACACAACACAAAATAAAGACTAGAATAAATTAGCTGCTTTCTATGATGCAGATTAGTGGCAATCAGAGAAGGATGTCTGCCAACAGGCTGTGATGTGTAACACACTTGTGTGAAATCTGAAAAAATCAAGTGAGGAGCAAGGTAACAAAGCTTGCAAAAATATTAAGATATCCAGAGGAATCAAAAAGGAATGACAGCTGTGAAGAAATGCATGAGAACTTCATAAATTGTGTGTGATAGGCTATAATAAGGAAGATCAAAAGTCCAGAAAAGAAAAAGAATGAACATGATAAAACAACTGACAAAGATGATAAAAAAATACGGAATAACTTCCATACAAGAACAACTCAAAATATCGGGATCCTCCAGACTCACAAGGAAAGACTGGAAGGGAGAAGAAATGATGGGAGATCTACAGAAACTCAATGGCAGGGATGGAGCAGGTGAACAGAAAACAGATTGCACTGCTTCTTCTGTAAGAGTGCTAAGGAACAGGCAGAGAAACCAGCAGGCAGCAACACACTGATAAGCAGTAGAACTTTAAAGCTTAACATGGTTTACAAAAACTTTTAGAAGTGAGTAGAAACAGAGGTTGGACTTTTGAATGATCCTTAAGGTGCCATTCAACCCAAATCATTCTCTGATTCTATGAAAGAAAACTCCAACAAAGGCTGTTCAAGTCATCGATGACACATGTTCAGCAGGCCCCCAAACCACAAACTGTTGACCTGTCTCCTGCTCTAGGCTTCCTCCAGCATTTGGTTTTGGTCCCCTGGGCAGAAGAACCTCTGGTCTGATCTTCTCAGCTGCTGTTACATTCTTATGCATGAGCCTTGCTCTGCCTTTCTGTGTTATTCTAGTGAGTGCTGGCTTTACCCAGTGTGTTAACCACCCACGGAAATGGAAGAAGTACTCTAGGACTCCCAAAGGTTGTTCCTTTAAGTGGCAAGAGCAGCACAAAATTGCTTCAGGTCCATTAAGCTACAGTGACCTAGTTCTTCATCACAAACCTTTAGTGATAGCCAGGCTTTATCAAATACCTCTGCATTTTAGTGCTCTTGGTTTTATACAGTATTTCAATATAAGAATTATAGCTGAATCAAATTACATTAACAGACTGCAATAAGACAAAAATAAGTGTTCTTACCCCTGGAATGACTACAGTCCCAACTCCATTTTTCAGTTTTGATCTACCTCTGCCACCTCTTCCTGAAAGACCTGCACCACGTGGCCTCCGCTTCCCTGGGAATCCTGATCCACGGCCCTATTCAATACAAGATAACAATTTAAATGCAACCAATGTCCTTCTGTCATATGGAATTTAAACTTGTTCAATGCATCCAGGGAAAAACAAGTAAAAAACCCTATCCCATGATTTCAAGTGAGTATGAGCACACTGCGATAATCATTAAATCACTGCATAAATCACTGAAAAATACCTTGAACTACTTACATGACATAACATGATCACCAGTAAGAAAGCAGCCAAAACCAGAGATGTTTATTATAATAACCAGAAATAGGAAATGTGTATTTTTTAACAGTTGCAAAGTAGCTAAATAAATATTCTCAATTCTATGATTCATTTTTCTTTTCTTTTTAAACAGTCAGTTCAGACAGTCACGGGATTTCTGAACAAGGTCTGGACACTTTGTGACTTGCAATCACAGATACCTTTCTTGCACTATGAATAATCAAGCAAACACTGGAATTTATTAGGACTCAATCCTGCTCCCAAAGCAAAGCAGGACCCGGCTCCACCAAATTCTCTTAATTCAGCAGACACTGAGAGCACTTTTTATATTGATTCTATCAATGGTGCTCTGGTCAACACTTCCCATGATACCACGTTTTTCTTACAAATATACACTTATTTTTAGAGAGCTCCTTTTTTCCCCATCCTTATTTTAGGTTCAGATGTAGTTGCAGCATTGTGTGCTCTGAAGTATTTACAGTACATTAAACTACAATTAACTGTGGAAAAGCAAGGAACCAAGGAGGTTTTTCATACTAAATACCTGACATTAGTACTGTGATTTAGTTTGAATTTTGTGTGGGTTTTTTTTTTCAAAATTAACTAAACACAAAGAGAATGTCTAATCCTTATTAATATTCTTCCACAGGTAAATCAAATATATTGACAATGTCTGTGAGTTCTGGCTGGTTTGTCAGTCATCTTTACAACATGTTTCAGAGCCTCTGATCTATATAAATGACAGATAACTATGGTATATACTCATATAAGCATCTTCCTTACTATGAAGTGTGCATTGAGATTATTTATTGGATTTCAAATTTGTGAATAATCTCGGCTCCTAATACAGTCCGACACCACCCACAGAATATCTAGATACGGTGCCTGTATCCAAACGTTTGCTGGAAACTACTTTTAATACCAAGGCAAAACATTTACTCAACAAAACAATGTTGACAGAACCGCAGAGCTCCTTGGGGATGGTGTCGCCAACAGACATGAACAGTCTCTACTGACGGAGACAGGATTTCCCTGGTTGGTAAGCAGCACTGTGGACTTAATATTACCAACAGCATTTTTCAAATATTCCAAATCCTCTTTTGAAGAAGCTATAGAAATTTATCATCATAATTGAAGGGAGAATCCAAGGATCCAATGTTAAAATTTTATTAGCATCCATCTATTTATAGAAATGAGAAATTAAACTGGTTTAATCTTCTACAACGAGGTAACGTAACACAGAGCTGTTTTAGGGAGACAGAGGAAGGATGCTACTGATGGCTGAAGTATTTACATGTACTTAGTTGAAACATGAAATGTTGCCCTTACAAATGGAGTTAACACATATGCACAAACAGGACATACAAACATCTATTTTATGTTTTTTAAGATGTGAGCTCTTCTGGCATGTTTTTTACTTTGTTTCAGATCAGGTATCAGTATTGTTATGTTCACACAACTAGTAACAGGAATAAGCATGGATTGGTATCATTGTTAATGCTGAGTATTAAGCTGAAAATTAATGCTTGAAGCAGCAAAAGCTAAGCTAATGTCAAATTAAAATAAAATTAGCATGAGAGTTAAAGTGAGATGAAAACAAATCCTTGGGAAGCTAAAGCTATTTGTCAGGGTTCCACAATTTAGCGTTTTGCCTTTAACCAAAAATCATTTAGTTTCTTCAGGTGTTTTTAATGGTAAATGTCACTGTGGATACAAGATTTGGTCCATCTAATCAGGTAGGAAAGTTGTTATCTATTCCCCCATAAGCTAAAACTGATGTCACTTTGAATCCACTCTGCAAGATTTCTCCACAGCAACGAATTCACCACACCCTTAATATCTCTGCTCCTTTCTGTGCCTGGCTTCCCTTACTGCCCGTCTTAAGGACATTTTCCTTCTCAGGTAATTTATTTTGACAGCTACATAAAGCCAACCACAAAAAGCGAAGTAATAAACACACATAAAATAGGTAATACAAGCTATTCTTTGCCATTGAAAATCAGGGCAATGCCATCATACTGTACACTCTGGAAAGCATATATTTTGTAACCTGAACGCTCCAGAGTTTCAATATTTTTAAAGGCCTTAAACAGTAAAAGAATAGAAGTTTAATTAATTTTTGAGGTACAGAATTTCATCACTAGTCTCTACAGCAGAAAGATAGCAATGGATACATGAAAATAAATTCAAATTATTTACCACTTTGATGCTCCAAATGGCACTGCCAGGAAGCTGTCTGGATTTAAAAATGTCCCGACCTTCTGAAATGTCTGGGGACCAGGAAGGTGGGCTGACTGTATTATTGGTACTCCAAGCCCCCTAGGATACGGTAGGTGAGAAAATAGATGTATAAAATTTCGCAACATAAAGAAAAAAAAAAAGAAAAAGAGAAAAAAAAAAGAAAAAAGAGAGAAAAAAAGAAAAAAGCAAGCAACAAAAAAAATCTGAAAAGCAAAGCACATGCAGGCATAGGCATTTCTCTGTTAACTTATGTAGTCAATTAGTTCACTGAGTGAGAGGAAGGTGGGAAATCTTGAGGTTCTCACTGAAACATACACTAAAACAAATACTAACCTCCAACTTATGGTTAAGTACAACAAAATGAGTTTTCTAAACAAAGCACAATACAAATTGAAAGCAGTTGTTACAACAACAAATTATATCCCTAAATTTTATTGCACCAAATGAAGATAACATTAGTTTGAGATGATAACATCCCTCTTACACATCAAATCACATTTTGGAAGAACAGATGGCCTTAATCGACTTCAGAGTCTAAACTACTGACAATCACAGCAACAACTAGTTTGAGAGGGGTGTGAAACAAAAGGAATATAAATAAAATGCTTGAAAAAAATAAAAGAAAAATAACCATGGTAATTAACAAAGTATCTCTTCCCTGCAACTTTGACAGAAATCTTTATAAATCACCACTACCAAGTTTTTTCATCCTGGTGTCTTCATGTCACACTGTGGTATCAAATTTTAACACATTATTGTACGTATGTAATAATATAAATTCCTATGGTGTACCTACTATTTTAAACTCCTTATTACCCTTATTTATATAGTTCCCATCACAGTGAGATATTGTATAACTGTCACAAGAAATATGGCAAAACAAGAAGAAAATGCTAAGATAAACACTGATTTTTCTCATTTCTCACACACATTAACATCTGTGGACCCCTTCCTTGAGCTCTGAGTAAAGACTGCAGGAGACAGCCATCAATGACTTAAACAATTTCATTCCACATTTACAGATTAGAGTACTTAAGGGATATTATGTTTTCCTAATTCTAACGTTGGTGAAAGTAAGAAATAACAAATACCAAGATGAGAAGTGAAACAAATGAAAAGTACAGGTTTTTATATAGGTTTACCTTCTCGAGAATGACAGTCAGCAGTAGTACCATACAGATGATATGGAATAACCTTATACTACTAGTCCCAACTATTCATGCGTGCATAACTGCTCACATGGGCAAGCCCAAATACATTTACACCTTTTAATACTGGTCTGTACAATAATAAGCATTAAAAAAAACAAGGTAGCTTTGGGTTTTCTGAAATGACATATTCTCCAGCAAGAATGTGTTGGAATCAGCTTCTCATCAAAACATCCATTAGTTTCAGACTGTAAATAGGTATTTTGCCAACAGCTGCGCTGACTGAAAATAGGGCTACCCCTCAAAGGATTTCAGGACAGAAGTATCACGGGCAAGACCTTCCCTAATCCCAGTAAGGAACAGCCCCAGTGGCTCAATCTGCTGATGAAGGTATGAGCCACCGGCTCACTTACCCTGGAGCTCATATGACGCTGCCTGCTCAAAGGGCTGGGGAGGCAGCACCCTACGGCTGCTCAGCCAGCTCGGTGTTCAGGCCAGCAAAGCAGATCCAAAACAAAGTCTGTCAGCAGCCTAAAAGCTTAATTACATATAGAAATTGCATTTTTAAACTGTCCAACCCGATGTAGACATGGTGGCATTCAGTGCAAATCTCTATTTTAGCTATGTCTGCGTGGAAAGGGGAATAGGGACAAGACAGTACTTTGAAATGAACAAATCCAACAATCCAGCTCTTCGCAATTTTGTCCACAGCAGGGGTACTTAGACACACAACATGTGTCTATGTGATCAGTGGCTACAAAATTACCTCTGTGCTTTCAAACTCCCATCAAGGTCCTTCCTCCACCTCTGTGTTTCCAAGTCAGAAACAGGCAGAAAGCAAGCAAGGAAACTTCCACAGAGAGGGAGGTTTCATGCACCAACCCAAACACAACTCTGGTGTGAAGCCCCCAAAACACACATCCCTCCCTCTACTGTGCTGAACCCCCTTGGGCTCCCTGCAAGGTCAGCTAAGGGAAACAAGCACTTGTAGGTGGCAACTCAACGCAGGGGATGGAAGGTGCCAGGTGAGCATCCCCCTGCATCTCCCCACTCCTCTCCAGAGACTCTACTGGGAACTCCGAGGTGACTACAGGACACCTTTAACACTGCAGATATCTGCGGTTGGGTGAATCCCACTCCTCAAGCCTGTAACAACTTCCACCAGGAGAAATGGCAAGTCTGACCTCAAGAGCACTGTAGTTTATTAATCGGATCTCCACTGAAATCTGGTGGTTTCACTCAGCTCTCACACACCAGTTAATAGCTACATCAGCAGGTTGGTGGCCACAGGCTTTACCATGCTAGCCATACTTTTAATATCAAAGAACATTCCATTTTAGCAAGATAAACTTAAAACTTTCACTGACTCTTACAGCTTCCCCGTATTTCTAAAATTTGTAATGCATAGTAAGTAATTGTGCTTGTAATACAGCAGCAGCTCAAAGAAAATCTGTATAGCAACACAAAGAAAACCTGGGTATCATAGAAACAATCTTTGCATCAATTTACAAGGGAGACAACATGCTGGCTAAGGGTCAAAATTCAACATCCCAAACGTGCAGAAAATACTTAATCAACAACTAAAACTACTTGCTCTTATTTGGGATGTAAAAAATTATTTTCCTCTTAAGAAGATGCACTTCTCTAGTGATTAAGTATATTCAAGAGATGAAAAAGCTAACAGAATATTAAATCTGAATATAAAATATTCAGTCTTGCAAAACAAAATGAATTGTATATGATTCATGAACCATATTGTCAAGAATTAAATTGGAAATTCAATCCAAGTTGTATTGTAGATCAGAAACATTTGAATTCTTGGTCAGATAAACTTAATTAAAAACACACAGTTCCACAATACTACGAATAAATGAATTACATCAAAGAGATGCATTAATTATATTTTTGCTTTTAATTAATGTGTATTACCACACAACCCCGAAGAGAAAGTTCTATTCAGTTCATTTACATCAGAACCACGGCAATAATGATGTGCTGTGACAGTAACAGGAAGTTCTAACTCTCCATCTCCAATTCCTGAGTGCTCCAAAGCGAACACCCCAGCTGTGGGAAAAGGAAACAAAGGGAAACCCAGTGGCAGCAGGGGTCAGGAGCCCTCCCTGAATTACCGCTGGCTGCCTCTAGCTGCTTAACCCTTTGTGAAATCTACTGCCACCACAAAGGCACCCCCCGGGATTTGCATTTTAATACTTAATGTCATTTTAGGGTAGCAAACAAAATTTAATCTGTTCAAAATACAGCTCCCTTCATAAAATAACCCCACACATAAAAACCTGAACAAAAACTAATCTCTGAAAAGAATCTTGTTGATCCCACATCCCTCCTCCCAACACAGAATCACAGAACGTGCTGGGTTGAAGGGACCTTTTAAAGGCCATCTAGAGCAACACTCCTGCAGTGAGCAGGGACATCTTCACTAGATCAGGTTGCTCAGAGCCCCATCAAGCCTGACCTTGATTGTTTCCAGGGATGGGGCCTCCACCACGTCTCTGGGCAACCTGTGCCAGTGATCTACCACCCTCATATTCAAGATTGGTTTCCTCATATCCAAACTAAACCTACCCTTATCATCTACCACTGCACCAAAGTACTCAGTGGTAAACTGAAAGCAGCTATAGGGCCACTAATACCTAAGAAAGAACAGAAATCCAAACCCATCACAGCGCCTGGCACTTTCCAGTGTCCTTTTAGAAAATCTCTTAAAACATCTATAAATATGTAGTGACCCATGTAACAGTGTTCACCCAATGTCTTCATGATGAAAATTAAACACCTCTTATCTCAGTATTTTCCATGGAACACATTGTAAAATAATACAGTAAAAGAGAAACAGCAGAAGGTTGTTATCTTCAATATTATTCTACAGATCATTCTCCACTCTTCACTGACCAGTCTTACTTACAATGCAGTTGTAAAGCCCTCCCTGCATTTATCGATTACCTATGATTTCCAACACTGTTGCAAAAATAACTATTTCAAATTTGCTCAATTCAGATACACAGAGTATAACCAGTACATTTAAAAATATACTCCACAGAAAAAAAGTACAGCTTCACAATGCAACTGGGTATTTCAAACTAGATATATGTCAGATAGCCATTAATACACGGTAATTTCTTTTAAGAAATTACTTCTAATTTAAGAAATTAATTACTTCAGAAGACAGAAATGTGAAAAAGACCCGACAAGTCCTGTGCCCGGTTTAAATGTCCAGTTTGCAGGCATGGAGAACCTGCATATGCCATGGAGGAGACCCTATAGACACAACTCTGACACAGCAATGTAAAACCTGCATCACACTAGTGAGTATCTCTGATCTAGGAACAACTACATTTCACATCCATGTAAAAATCAATGCAGCTCCATTACAGAGTAGAATACAGAAACAGCCCGTAGACCAAAGCCTGGCAGACAGAGGATCCCCTCCCTGGGCTGGATGCAGACTTAAAGCTTACCTGTAGGTAAAGGTATGGATAATATGCTACCCTACCAAATACTGCTAGAAGTGCACCTCACTGATAGGAGTTCTTATGCTGAGACAGAAATAAGGTGGAATAATCTTGTACCAGCAAAAACAATTCTGATCAGTGTAACTGCACCTATTGATTGACACACAGCTCCCCTTTTGTTTAGATGGATTTTCTCCTGTTGCTTCTAACCAAAGCAGTGATGCCTACAAAAACACCAGGGAGGAAAGCGGGGTGGTGACAACACCAGTATGGATACTGCAGCCCTAGAAAGGCCTCGTGAGACTTTTCTAAGCAGAATAATGTCTTCATGGTTTGTGAGGTCGCAGACACATCACTAAAGCCTACTACAAATGCAAGCTACCAAGATCCAATGCAGGAAACCACTTCAGATTTTGCACAACTTGTATTTGATAGCAAAACTGAGCAGTTATTCAAATATATTTTATTAGTGATTGTATTTAACATATTTTGAAGAAAGGAGATAATCATTCATCCTACTGCCCAGCACAATCCATTAAATTTAATGAAAGCAAATCCAAATCAGAAACTATTCCTCTGCATGGATTCCCCTGACTCCAGTGAAGTATATGCCTTACAGAAATGAGGAGCAATATATTCAGGATCCAGAGAATTTTTCCCTATTCTTCTTCCTAGGAAGTCACATAAACCCACAGTAATGGGTTGGTTTATGTTTTTTAACAGGAACAGAACAGTCCAATAATTTCAATTACACATTACAATACTCTTCTAGGAGGAGAATATTGCCATCTGTGGAAACTGGCTCATGTTGGCTTATCTTCGGCGTCCATGGAGTAATCAGAATCTTAATCAAAGTATCTTTTAAACTTGTGCTGTCCTGGATAAATAATGGGTTCTTCAGTGACAGTGCCCTTCTGCAGTAACAGCAACCAGCTGTGGAGTCAGGGGCAGCTTCACCAGGTATGGGAGCCATAATGTCTTTAAATCAATAGACACCTCAACCCTATTTTCAGTAACATTTTTATTTCTCTACCCCCTAAGAACTCATCCAGGTGCATGGTAACATTCGTATCCCATAACCTAGATCCCAACACAAAGCAACACAGCAACATCATGTATTATTTTGCAAATGGACCTGGTTTACTCTGAACTGCTATACCCATAAATGCAAATATTAACAAAAAACCCACAAGTGCTCTTTTTAAGATAACATACATTGATCACAATTAGGTAAAAACACAAGGTCTTCTTTGACAATCAAATATATAGAGAGATTTCTGCCCCTATCCGTGACAAAAAAAAACAACCCAAACCCTGAATGTTTACAGCAAAAATAACAATCAAAACCCCTAAAAACCCCACACCAGAAAATTTCTGAGAGCAATCCAAAAGCTAAACCACTTCAACACATTTTACCCACTGGGGATTTGCCCGATTACATCTTGCTCAGAAGGAAAACACCTGCCTCTAACTGGACATTTCTACATCTATTTATTTATAGTCTACAGACGGCCATTCCAGAGGTTTCAGCCTCTGCAAAGACCTGAACACAGCAGACTCAGAACACTGGAGACAATCCTGTCCCTGCTTAAGGCACAGACATTCCTGCAAACACACGATGCACCTCCCTGCACAGCAGCCCAGACAAACCTAACCACAGGGGAATAAACACGAATTCCTGCACTCCGTGAAAACACAAGTACAGCCCTAATAACGAAGCTGGGTTTAGAAAGCATTTGTTATATGCCAGCTTTCCATCTTTTTTCAAAATACATATTTTCTATAGGTATGAGACTTGTATCCTTCTCGTCCAACATCAGATAATCACAAGTAAAAACTGATCACAGTCTGAAGCAGATCCCCAAGCCCAAATGCCTACTGATTAGTTAAACTGAGCTTACATTACTGTCAGAAGGTGAGGGAAACAGTGTCTACTGCTCACTACCCAAGTATCCACAGGGTCTTCTTTATTTTTCCAGTCCTTACTGGACCATTTTTCACTGATTTTCATTATGTGCTGATATGGGCTAAAACTGAATCATAGAATCATAGAATGATTAGGGTTGGAAGCGACTCCCAGAGGTCATCTAGTACAACCCCCTGCAAGAAGCAGGGACACCCTCAACTAGATCAGATTGCTCAGGGCCTCATCCAACCTGGCCTTGAATGTCTCCAGGGATGGGGCATCCACCACCTCTCTGGGCAACCTGTTCCAGTGCTCCACCATTCTTACAGTAAAGTACTTTTTTCTAATATCCAATCGAAATCTCCCTCCCTCTATTTTGAAACCATCCCCCCATGTCCTGTCACAACAGGCCCTACTGAACAGCCTCTCCCCATCTTTCTTGTAGGCCCCCTTGAGGTACTGGCAGACCGCTATAAGGTCCTCTTCTCCAGGAGGAATAATTGATGCAAAGCTACTGGGACTGGAAGCAAAGGATGCTTGTGGTTTTCTTAGCCAAAAGTTGCTATCCACCTAGCAAAACTTACAACTTAGTGTTTAAAGTGCAAGAAAAAGGTAATTGAATCAAAAGAAACCTTCCAACACACTTTCACAAGACAGATAATGAATTTTACAGGTAACGTCTCCAGTTCTACAGTGGGTAATGCTAAGCTCCTCATTTCCTTTTTATTTTAAAATATAAGTTGCAAACTGTCAAACAGATCATACTGATTTAGTATCACAGTTAGGATTTTGTGTTACACCTGACTTTGAAACCACAATTTAACTCAGCTCTATTTGCATTACTCACACCACATATGAAGAGGCAAATGTCCATACACAAAATATACAACCTGCTACTTTTACAGTTAACTTTGGTGGCTTTTTTTTTTTTTTTTAAGAGAAGCATATCTATTCTGCTACAGGCACTTATAGGTGGGGTTTTACAGCCTTCATGTTTTCCTCAACAGGTTCTCTAGTTTACTTATTTCTTTATCAGTACCATGAAGCTGGTTCCCATGCAGAGCAGGGGCCAAACTGCACACAAAAGTAACTACAATTCTTCAGAGGAACACAAAAAAAGACAGACTTCCCCAACAGAAAACCTGAAGTCATTTTAGGCTTCCTAAGAGCCCACCCCTCTACAAATTACATGACAAACTGAGAAAAGAAATTTAATTTTTAGGACAGTACAAAGTATTAAGAAAAATTCTATTCATACATGTCTGCATATGGTAGTAACATCCCCCACCAGAGACATTCCAAAACCTTGCAAATGTAACTTCTTACATTACGTTTGTTGCCTTTGTTATATACTTTTAACCCTTTCAGAACACAATCTCCTACCTTTCCTTAAGAGCCAAGGATTTTGAATCCTTAGGTAACACGTAAAAATTCAAAGAACTGTGTGATCTACGAAAAGCTTTTTTAAAACTAAGTTCTGAAAAGTATGATGTCATCAACCCAGAAGTCCCAAAGACTAAAAATACACTGTAATGAGAACAGAAATTAAACATTCCTTTGTCACAATGACATATTTTTGCATAGAATTTTGCAAACACAAAATAAATCCTAGAGATGGATGAACTACCATCCCCACAAATACATGGCTCAAACAGAGAGATGCTACAGAAGGTGGTGGATTTAAGCATTATTTCCTTTTACCAATTTTAATCGTAGTCAAACCACAATGATTTGTACCAGGCAGCTCTACATGGTATTTGCTAACGTAACAAAACCATCAAATTCTTTTCCACACCATTAAAAATGCTGATCAAGATACTATTCTGGCAGCATGAGGGAAAAAGGAGTCGCTGACGATTTTTCTATAAAGCCAGTTTCCTAAACATGAATACACTCTGAAGGTACTAGCCAAAATAAATGCATGTACAAAAAAAAAGATTAAAGAGGTAAGTTAAAAGGCACAGCGTTATGTGTATATGTAGCACTTATTAAAAATATAACAAATTTTCTTTTATTTTGCTCTAAGCATGAGCTGAAGGAAACTTTAATTCTCACTAGAGAACCTTTATGATGTCTGATCTTTAAATTATTTAACATGAAATTACTTATTGGAACAAATAAACTGCACATTCACTTAGGAGAATACCTGCATACTATGTTCTAAAAAACAGGTGAATTTAACACATTATAGTGACATCTGCACAATGTGCTTCATAAATATGTAATGAAATATTCCACATGCTTACCTGTCTGGATCTGGGTCTTCCAGGAGAAAACTTGCGTTTGGTGATGGCTGGTTTTCCCATGCCAATTTTTGGAGTGACTGATATGTAAGTTGTTGGGAGAGCACTTCCAGCAGTGGAAGGCAATGCTGGGGGCTGAGTGTGCGGTACATCTCGTGCAGCATGCAAGTCTAACGGGACATCTGGTGAGGAAGACACATTTGTCTTGTTTATATTAACTGATGGGGGAACTGAGGGGCAAGTCTCAGCTGGTGATTTTATGGGTTTGTCTCCAACTGGTGAGCTACTTGCCGCACCTTCATTTGCAGAAGTAGCTTCTACTTCTAGAAGAGCTGGTGTTTCTGACTTTTCATGGATTTCTCCTTTTTCTACATCTTTTTGCACTTTTATTATTTCCAGTTGTTGTTCTACAGGGATACAAATACCTCCTTTACTTTCAGTCTCCTGTATTTCTGGCGTCACAGTTACGGTCTCAGGTACTGAAGGCAGAGACCGAGAGTCTACTGTGGTTACTCCTGGTGCCTCCACACTACCTTGTGGTAGCTCTGTCTCTTCCACTTCTTTGTCTAATTCCTGCTGTAATACAGCCTGAACACCTTCTGTCACGTCCATCGTTTGCTCTGTCTGACTGTGACCAGATGCTGGTGTCTTTTTAGGAGACATTTCCACTTCAGCTGAATTTATTTCAACAGGGACTTCTGTTTCCAGTTCTGTGGTCTTTTCTTCTGGTGATATGCCTGCAACTAAGCACAAGCATATTAGAGGCTCAGTCCAAAAAAGAAAAGCTTACACAGGTGTACAACAAGTCAACAGGTAAACAAGTACACTTGGTACACATCAAGTACACCAAGTATATATCACTTTTCTTAAGTGAATTTAATGAAGTACACTTCACAAATATATTCTTTGTACCTATGTTTATAGCAGTCTATGGTTTTAATTCGTTATTCTTCTCCCCTGCAAACAGATCAGAGTAATTGACAAGAAAGCAGACTCAAAATTGGTTTCTAAGGAATCTACACACACATTCCCAGGTAGGAAGCTAAATGTAGATTCTCCTTTTTCATTTCTGCATACTGAAGATGCATGGCAGCATAAATTATGTCCCAACACTTCCAGAAAGCAGACAGATAAGAACAGGACAAGTACAAATAAAAACCATTTCCCTTTTAATGCTCTTCCCGATTTTAGGATATTGCCTAAAATGACAAAAGTTGATGCTGGCTTTTAATTTACTGATGTCTCATGGAATTCTTTGCTTTTTATTTATCTAGCCTTCCTGTGAACCCAATCAAGCACCTCTCACCCACAGCTTCTTTCATCAAGCAGTTCCAGAGTCTTGTATTCCATGGCAAATCACTTCCTTTGCTCTGAATCTGGCTTCTCATAACTTTGTTGATGGACCTCAATTATCTTACAGGCCATTTGCTTTCTCTTACACTTCCACTCTTCTTAAACTCACACTAAGAGGCACTACAGTTCAAAGCCTGGCACTTTACTGCAAGTGTGGCTTCATCAAGAGCTGTACATCATGGCACCTTCTACCACAGGCTGTGATG
The DNA here is from genome assembly GCA_013399135.1 of Heliornis fulica. Classification (NCBI taxonomy): domain Eukaryota; kingdom Metazoa; phylum Chordata; class Aves; order Gruiformes; family Heliornithidae; genus Heliornis; species Heliornis fulica. The sequence goes on along the minus strand of VXBZ01005680.1, from coordinate 89,631 downwards.
CATAACAGTGATCACAGCTAACCCACAAAGTTTGGGTTTCTCTGCTTTGCTATTAAATGCCTTTTTTTTTTTACCTCCTTACAGCAACCATCCTCCAACATCCACTGGGAGTGGATGTGACATACTAGGAAGTTCTTTGCCATTAGTATCAGTCACCAACACATTTCAAGGACTTGACCCAGAAACCATTCTTTCTTTGGCTGATACTTCATGTGTGATTGACAAGATATATTTGTAACAAGTAAAAAAAATTCTCCTACACAACTGTTCTGAAGACTATCTTTGTCTTCAATAAATTATATCTTCAGTGAAAAAAGTTGTTACTCTTGCTTGAGAGTTCACATAATAGAACTGATGTGATTTGTCTCCTACTGTTTTCCAGGCACTTCTTCCTCTTAAATTTTAAAGTACCTCAAACCTTACTGAACAGAAGAGGTTCTGCATGGAATTTTCTCAGACTACAGAACTCTTTCTTACCATCTGTGACACATCCAACAGCTGCTTCTTGACTAGGGCCATCACCAGTAATGGGCTGTTGCTGAAATGTTCCAACCTCTCCACCACTTTCCACTTCCATTTCATTTGTACAAGCTTAAGGAGAAGCAAAGAAGTTATCAAAATTGATACCAAGTTTATTCTACTACTTCGGCATCAGTAATTGCTGTCGCTGTTAGACCTTTTGGCTAAAGAGAATGATATTTAATGAACTATATGATAACTGTCAGGACAAACCAGGGCAAGGAGAAGGTCAGGGAGAATACACAGCACTCCCAAAAGATTAAAGGTCTTTTTCTCATTAACACTGATGCTGGTTTCATACCTTTCAGAGAGTGAGAAATGTTTCTAAAGCAGTTATATACACACAATTGTTATTACATGTAAATTAAATTTTCACAGACTACTGTGTTAGCTGAGCAATACAAAATGGCTTTTCTCTAGTTCCAGTCTGCTAAATTTAACAGATTTTGTAGCATGAAGGCTTCAAACTTTTATACAAGTACTACAATGGCTCATGGCATAGCTATTAAGTTCCATCTACGATCAGCATGTGCATCACTGATTTTCAACTTACCTGTTTGACAACATGAAAACTAAATTCTGACACTTTAAAACTAAGTAACTTTAATCTGTGAGATCCTCCTATTAAATAATTTACATGGAATAGCTGCTACTGAGAGCTGCTTTGGCTGACAATATTGTTAGGGAGCACAGCAACAGGAAATGATTTTTTTCCTAATGGAAAAGCTTCTTCAGTTAAGGAAATTCACTAAAACACACTAGGGCAGGAAAACAAAAAAATATATAGTTGTCCTGGTTTCAGCTCAGACACAGTTGATTTTCTTTCTAGCAGCCAGTGTAGTGCTGTGTTTTGGATTCAGTATGAGAATAATGTTTTCAGTTGTTGTTAGGTAGTTGTAGTGTCTACACCAAGTGAAGGACTTTCCAGCTCCCCACACCCTGCCAGGTCCAGCTGACCCAGCCTGGCCCAAGGGATATTCCCTGCCACAGAACATCATGCTCCAGACAGACCTGGGGAAGCGCGATGGGAGGTGGGATCGCTGCTCCAAAACAGACTGGGTACTGGGGGCTTTTCTGCAGGTGGTGAGGAACTGCATTTGTGTATCACTTTTAATACATCACCATAATCATTATGTTCTTCCTTTGTTATTCTATCAAACTGTCTTTATCTCCATCCTTAGAGGATGCTTTTTTCCCTTCTCCACCCCATCCTTAGGGCACAGGGGTGCATGGTGCATAGTTACCAGCTGAGGCTAAACCACAACAAGCCTCAACTCAAAAGGAACTCATCTAAAAAGTCAAATATAGCTTTCTGTTCAGGAAAGTCTCTTTAAAGTTCAAAGAGCCAGGAACTATTAGGTGATGCTACTTTTAGCACCTAAAAACTGCTTTCAGACACTGCCAACATTAAAGTGATATTTTAGCTTTGAGGAAATGATCATTTAGATTGGCTCCAAATCTGATTTTAATGTACAAAAGTGCTCTCCTGGGTATAAAACACTGCATGACTACACTGATGTAATAGCTCCAGATTACTCCTAGTAGTTGAGATGACAGTCCTGTTCTTCCTTGGGGAGAAGAGTATGCTTGTCAATGCTTCTACTAGCTAGAAATCCTAACAGAAGTAATACTTAAAACTTTATCCTTTCAAATATTCCCGTAACTTATTTGAAAGGGTTTTCAAAAGATCAGGTGGTCTTCCAGTTTTGGATATTATTTGGACATCTTCCTAGAAGTTCTGAAGAGTCTGAAGCCTGAGAGACCAACAGCCTCTACTAACCTTTCAGAATGGAATCAACCTTACAGGCTGAAGTCACCACTTTGTCCTAACTCAGCAGGCAGGTTCACTGACAGAGTTCTGCTCACTTACACACATTTATCTACTGTCACTGCCCTTCCTCCAGGATCATCTTTTTCATCATTTCTTTATTGCTCACAAAAACTATGAGCTTATGTGTACAGACTAAAATCAAAGAGAATGACTTGTTTATACCAAACATCACACAAAAATTAGACTTTTGTGGTAGTCTGAACACTTTCACTTTTCCAGTCACAAATTATCCTGCTTTCAAAAACACAGTTACTTAACACAGCTGAGCTATCAATTTCGTTTAACCAAAGATCAACACATAAGCATTGCTCTTTACACATCAAAATGTACATGGCAGTGGTAGTGCAGTAATCTGTTAAAATTTTACTTTGCTTCCAAATATGACCACAGCTGTACTTCTCTAGAGAAATTCAGCCCACATGAAAGTAGGTGCTACCGAACAAAGCATGTGGTGCGGGACACAAAAAGGCATTCAGTTATGAGTTCACTACAGGGGTCTTGTGGATAACCCACCAGTCTCAGATCCAGTTCTCTCTGTGCTCCCTTATGTTACTGAGTCTATCAGTTATTTATATTTCATGTTAGCATTTTGGAAATACGAAGATTAACTCTGGTTACCTGTTATACCGTCAGGTTCAGGAATGAGTTCAGAAGTGTCCATTACATCACATGACTGAGTCTGATCCCCTTCTTGTTTACAAAGAGTGCAGATGTAGTCTTTCAGTTGAGACTCCAATTCGCTACCTGGGCATCTGTCACACTCTATATGAATCCACCTGGGGAGATTAATTTAATGTGACTAAGATTGTAATAATAAAAATATAAAATATCCTAAGAAAAATCCATTAAAACATCGCACTGTGTTCCATTCCTCTGGGGGAAATCAAAAACTGCAAACAAGGCTTATTATAGCGACTTTTAGAGAAATAAGCATGGTATGTCAGTATGCCAAGAAGTGAACAGATTTAAACAAGGAGCCCTGAACTGTCACCAAAGCCAACTGGACACCACCGCATGTATAGCGCTATCAAGCGCTGCACAACCAGATGCAATAGCACTGAATGAAACACAGCCGACATTCTTACCAGACACCCAACAGTGCTTTGTTTGGGTTGTTTTTTTTTAATTACTGGCATAGCAAAAGACAAAATTAAACAAAGAACACCTACTTTTAACAAAAACAGACTATTGCAAACAACTCCAATTATATAACAGTCTTTTAAAGTTAGGACAATGACTCCTCTGGTCTGCTTACTCACCAAATAGCTGCAATGTAGGAAGCAGCATGAGCGGCATGTATTTCTCCATACACTTCAGGTAACTGCCAATTACTACTTATTTGCTAAGATTAAAATAAGACTACCTGCTATTGCTCATTGTATTAAGGGATTAAGGATCAAGATGTTGCATGAGATACTGTAGCATCATAACCCAAACACAGTCTACACCCTTCCCAGAAATGCAGTGTTGTACAGCTCCCCATAAGCTTTGGCATTTAGTACAATTTAACAAAAATGAGGATTCTTACCTTTTGCACATGTGACAGTGCAACATATCTTTCTGGAAATCTTGGAGGCACAGTTTTTCACAGAAAGGACAAGGTAAGTTGTCTTGCTGTTGGTAACAACTGTCACATACCAAACAATTATGGTGCCACTGACAACTTGTTCGTGTGCCACACTCTGCACATACTCTACAGTTCTAGAGATCACAAGAATTCAGTTGTTAATTTCACGATGTGACAGGACTGCCATTAGCTGACTTTTCCCTGGTTTGAACTAACTTAAAGGAAGTTTCTGTCCTTGATAGTAGTAAGTAATACAAAATCTAATAATAGAGCATGAAGGGCCTGTGCAACAGCAAATTGAGTTTCCTTGCACTACTCCCTGACTTGAAAGGAGTATTTCTTATGAGACCAAACTTTTTTATTCCTAATCTCAGTCATCTGATGACTGTCATAAACTAACTATGAAGCTACAGGTACAGGGACCTCCCCTGTCATGCTGAAATTGTATTTTTATTATGACTTACACTTACACACAAAGTTACTGATAACAATAAGCTCATCCTGACCTCACAAAAGCCTTCAAGGAACTTTGAGCTGCAGAACTGCTATTCTGGCAAGCCAGAAGTAGTACAAAGAGCCTTCAAGTATTACTTACATACACTACTGCACAGGTTGGGATTTACACTTTAGTTTACACTAGATCATGAGAGCAACTGTCATTTGTTAGATGACGGTTACCCACTGCACATGGATCCTATGCTTCTCTTCTGAGAAAGCAAATTTACTGTCCTACAAAGGCTGCTTCAGACACACTGACAGGTACCCTCATGGAGCAACTGTAGAGCCACATGATTAAATACAAATGGCACTGCTTCAGAAACTACAGATTATATTACACTGCAAGAGCAGTCTGCAATATACCTAGAACCGAGTAACAGAATTCCAGCCCCCTTACTGACAAGAAATTATTCTGAAACCTTTCAACTTACTTTACATTTCCAACCATTTGTTGGTACAGCATCCATAACTGGTTGGAGACAGAAAGTGTGGTAGCCTTTGTCGCATGTATCACACACCAGCATCTTGTTGTCTTCCCCAGAATGTCTAAGGAAATTAACAAGTGGTTAAAAAAAATCATTTAAACAAGACATAAGAAAAAATCTATTTAATGAAAAGTCTAAACAGGAAGACACAGAGCTGAGCATGTGAAAATATATGACTAGCACTTACAAACAACCCCAAAGATAGTGGCAAGAAACTCATATGTGGGTATGAAGACCATTATGCTTACTTGAACCAAGTGCTAAAGCTGTGCAACCACTTTGACTTGTAGAAAACAGCCCACATCCATTTGTAGGCTGATTTAAAGGCCTTTCTGTACTGAAATCAGTTCAAAATCTGAAACATGTATGTTACTTCTTCCTGAAAAGAACATGCAATTCTACTTGCTCCTACAGTCTGACAGTATTTTTTCCAAAGAAGAAAATGAGCCATCACCCCTGACTACCAGAGCTCCTACAATGTCAACCTACATGACTGCAAGAGCAAAACAAACATTAAGAGATTTCAATTTTCCTACCATCATATATTACAGCACTCCAACACAAATTTCAGTGATAAAATAAATTTGCAGAGAGTAAGACAAATAGTTTGGTAATATGTAAATGCATTGTGTTCTTAGTTTAAATTAACTAATTCAATAAATAACTATGCAACAAGATTTGCCTTAATGAAGTTTCATATATGACATTACACATGCTAGATAGTACTTCATTACTTGGGAGACCTGACATTTTTAAAACACAAGAAATTCTCTTTGCATGGAGCTATGCTTAAATGTTGTTCTTCATCACTGGCATAAAACTGCCACACTACTTCATGTAAATGGTGTGAAAACATCACATTTTATTCTGCTTTTCCACTAGAGAGAGGGTTTGTTTGCAAATACTGTAAATACCCAGTACGACATTTTTAGGGAGTCTGATTAGAACGTGCTTCACAATTGTAACTTGATTGCTGACACTTGCTGTAAGAACAATCTTTTTTAAGGTGGGTCAATCTGGATGCTAGCAAATCCCAAGTGTTCCACTTGGAAAACAACAGAACACCAACTGATCGTGAACATGAAACAGTAGTGAAGTGGCTTTTTTCCTTCATACTGTCCCAGCTGATCTGACTAAAGCTGAAGAAAACTACTTCTTTTCCAGCAAGCCCTTTAAAACAAAACAAGCAATCAAAAGAACCCCGCAGTGCCCATCAGATTAGGTTATATCAGCACAAGTGTACCAGCGGTCAGAGTTTTCTAAGCGAACCCTTGTAATACTGCAACAATCACGTTTCATTGTCTCAGGATTTGTCTGGTGTAACAATTCAATCATGGTCACTCATGTCACTTTTATTTCTTTGCTCAACTAAGTCCCATTTTTGTTTTCAGAATGGCTCATTAGCTGCCTCTGAAATATATAAAACAGAAGAGGGCCTAATGCAGGGGACCTGCCCAGTATGTGGCACATGCACAGCTGACATGTCAGCTGAGAAAGAACAGAGGTTCCCAGACTGTAAAGGCACTACCTTTGACAAATCTGAGAAAAATCCTCCTGTACAAAAAGAGGAAAAAGTCAGGTGATTTTGCTGCTCTCCAAAACCTGCCAAGATAATGGTAACTCTGAGGTTTAGTGTGCAGGAGTTCCAACTCAGCTCTTTTAAAAGAAAGTTCCAAACACCAGGATTTCACAGAATCACAAGGTTGGATAAGACCACTAGGATAGTCCAACCATACCTCTCCTCTCCTAAACCACCTCTCTAAGCACCTCATCTACCCATCTGTTAAATACATCCATGGATGGTGATTTAAGCACTGCCCATGGCAGCCTGTTCCACATCCTGACAGCTCTTTTGGTGATGAATTTCTTCCTATCATCTAATCTGAATCTGCCTTGGTGCAGCTTGAGGCCATTTCCCCTTTTCCTGTCACCTGTCACTTGGCTGAAGAGGCCATCATCCACCTCTCTACAACCTCCTTTCAGAAAATTATAGGTAGTGGTAAGGTCAAGATTTGCTCAGCTACTTAATATAATATCCTAAGAGATATACCTGGGCAAATAGTCTATACTTTTTGGAAAAAACCCACAACTGTTAATAAAAGAGAGGTTTTTAAGTCACATCACATAAATCTCACACCATCCTCCCCCATGCCCTTTAAGTCTCACTTACTTGCAGTTCTGGCACACTTTGCAATCAGGACACTGCCAACCTGCTCTTTTTAAAGGTGTAACTTGGATGTCCAGGCACATCCCATGGTAGTGCTGGCCACAGGTAGTACAAAAAAGTTGATCTAAGAGGTCTCCAGGGCTGTCGCACACTGCACAATTTGCTTCTTCCTTTGCTACAAAGAAATCATTATTTCAATTATCATTTCGTTCCAAATTATGAACAATTCAGTGAACCCAATGAAGCCAAGAAATTCCTTAGTAGTTCTTATGCACACAAAACTTGATCATTCTTATGAAATTCAAATTTAATTAATATACTTAATAACTAGTCTTTTCATTTGGTTTTCTGGCAGTCGACTAATCTTCTCGTAACAGAAGTACATTCATTTTAAACCTTAATAAAGACTTACTAAAAGAAACAGTTTTATTCTCTTCAAGACAAAACCGAGAGCTTTAGGACCACTTCTTCTTTGAAACAAGCACATAATAAAGCTCCTAACAGACCTCAGCCTATGATTTAGCTGAAATGTTTGCAATAGAGTTGCTCTAAATTGAGTTAGAGCACGTAAGCAAGCCTATCAATTTGAACTGAAACCTGATGAAAGATAAGCCTTATGAGTAAACCTTTCCCATGCTTGATCATTAAATAAAAGAGGAAAATACTAATAGTGCACCACTATTAGTCTTTAAAAACAGAAGATTGTGAACTTATATCTCTTTCATACCTTAACATACATGAATTCTTGGGCACGTTAGCTGGGTAAACAGGTCTGAACAAATGTGCTGTTAAGCTGATCCTACCACAGAGCAGTTTTACTAAAATCCAGTATGAACTGTGTCATTCAAATCCTATGTACTCACATCTTTCAGGAGCCTGATCAATATGGTCTGGACAAAGGAGGGACAAGTTACTGAAATCCTGAAATGTGCCTGCTCCAGCAGCACAGGGGTAATGGTACATCTGGGTACATTTCTCTTCACAGCATTTGATAGTGGCTCCAAGGTGCTTACAATATGCACATCGCTGAAAAACAAACATAACAAATCATTCAAAACCTATTCTTTCTTGTCATTTTTCAGCCAGATCTATTCCTCAGCCTGTTAACAAACACACATGTCAGACAGTAGAAGGGACTGAATACCAAAAAAGAAAGAAACCAATGCCTCAGCCTGTGTCTTTCAGTGGCACTGCCAGATCTTTCCAACTTAAATTGTCCAATGAAGCCCACTCAAAATGCACTCTGCTGACCAAGATAAGTTTGCCACAGAAAGCATTTTTCTTCTATATGTTATCTAAGGAGCTATGCCTTTAGTAGACAGGCTTGGAGACTTAACTTTGAGTAATAAAGGCACACTATGCTGTCAATAAGTTCTAACTAAAAGCACACACATCTCTGTAAGTTGTAATGGAAAACTATAGACACTGTAATCGGAAATGCAAGTGGAAATAAAATACCATGTTCTACCAAAAATCTCAGTGAGATCCTACAGTTCTCTCTGGGATGATAATGCATTACATAACCCAGCACATCCTTCTCATCTCTTCTTTCCAGGCTACAAAAGTATCAGTACTGAACTTTGAGAAGTCATCAATAAGCATGATGATTATTAGAGACTGCAGTTGCATTATTAAAAACCAGACACCTCAGAAAGAACTACCCAATAACCCTCCAGTTCACTAGTCAGGGGGGAACAGATTCCATCAGCCTGCTTGTAAAATATCACCCACACCTTTCTGATTCAGTTAATCAGTCTTTCTCTTTCTTGGATACATTACAGTCCCCAAAGCATTGCAACATGCTTATGTACTTTTTTACCAAGGCAACAATACATTTCAAGGCTAGAGCACTGTGTAAGATTGGGTTTTGTAAGTGTACCTCACAACAGGTCAGTGGCTCAGGGGAAGCCATACACAACAGACAGCAACAACTGAGATCGTGGCTCTCAAACACAACACTAACACTGGCATGTTTGATTACCAGCTCCAGTGCCAAGTAACATCCAAATATGAACATACACCAACTCAAAGAGAAGTTATGTGCTGCATCTGCTTATTTCTTAGAATACAGACAATATTTATCACCACAATTCTTCTGTGTTTCAAAGCCTGGCGTAAAAGTAGGCATGAAATAGTGTTACTACCGAGTCCACAGATAGCAAAACCAGCCAAAAAATACATATAACAAAACTGCCTATGCTAACAGCTACACAGCCATCCTCAAAAATCCATGTCTTTGGCAAAATATCTGCCCATACCATGATACATGACAAAGCAAAGAAAAATATATTAACTGCAGTTTCAAAAGAAAATTAAAGCATATCACTAAAGATAGCTACTGCCATGTTTCTGTGCTACAATGCTTAGTCTAATTTTCAGATCCATAGGACATCTCACCCCTCCCCACATCTCTAACACCTACTAACAGCATGGAAGTGAGGAGGGAAGGACAAGACAAGTGAAGTTGCATGAAGTTCCTGGAGCAGGTGAATAGGGTAGCAATATTCACTACGTTTAAGAATTGCCAACAAAACCAGAGTCGTGCAAAAAACTTGTTTCAGGAAATAATATATTCAGCAAACACCCAGGGAGGATGCTGTACCAGGTAAATTCTGAACTTCCCTGTGAAATCAAGACATAGCCCAAAGCCTCAAACTTCATGAATGCAGCTACACATTTAACAGCACACAAGCCACTGCCCCGTTCAGTACTGGACACTCCTTCAGCCTGCTGAGCCAGCCCAGATTACAGCTACAGGACAACACTCACAGGCAGGACACACACATTACAAAGACAGTGCCCACTTAAGACACAGTGGGAATGGGAGCTTGGGAGGGGCTACGGTCCCAAACGTGTCCCTCGAGAAAGTATTCCACAGAGACTTTGCTGGATCCTGTAGCTAACCCTGAAGAATTATCTAACTGGGAAAGAAAAATATGAAAGAAATTCAAGTACTCAAAAGAACCCAACACTTACTAAAAGCTGGGAATAACAGGTTAAATAGCAATATAAATGGCATTTTAAACATCGCATCTGTTTTTATACTGTTGATCAGTGGTTTTGAAAAACAGAATATACCTTTTCCCAAATGCTATATGACTCAATGAAATTATTAGAAATGAGCAAACTACAGCATTACTGCAAAGACTTGAAAAATGTTGATGTTGATTTAAGGAACCATGTAAAGATGCTGGAAGAAAAATGGAAGCCCAAATTACATTTAATTGAACCCTTCAAACCCATCTGCTAAACTGCACTGGCAATGAAAAGCATTTGGCAGCTAAGTAAAACACACACTTTCAAAACAATGTGGTGTATATCATCTGAAGCAAATAAAAAGCAGAGAATATCAACATTTGCTGAATTTATAAGAGAGATAAAGCAGTCTGAAGAAACAAATGCCCAAAGGGAATTTTTTTTGGCAACAGCTGTTGATGGGAAGAGTTACTTTTCCAGCAGTAGAAGTCAACACTTCTCTGAAACCAAGCCATGGTGTCAGTCCACAAAAAACAGCTCTGCAGCTATTACAACTAACTGACCTTCACAAAGAAAGTAAGCATGTGAACAGCAAAAGTATATTAACTTAAAAAAAAAAAAAAGCTCTGTTAAATAAACCCAGTAACAAATTCTATTTTCTCTATTGCTAAAATGTGGTATGGAACAGAGGCTTCAGCTACACTGCCAGTGAAATGAAATGTCTTTACCATACTGTATGGGGACAGCAAGAGAGACAGCAGAGTCTTCAATTTGTTAGTGTGAGCAGAAAATAAGGCGTTAGTTGAAGGGGATGGCAGCTGAATATAAGTATTCAAAGGGTAGGTATAGGGAAATTGTAAGCTGTCAAAAAGAGCCAAACAATGTTTTGTTTATGGATCAAATAATTTTACAGACCTGTACTACAGAAAATAAAAAAGCTTTACAAGGTGTTGGAAAGCCAGAGAAATAGTTCATTACTTATTCATACTACATTCAGTAAAATAGGTCGCTGAAGCAGAGTCAGCAGATGATGCTCCTGCTCAAAAAGTCCTTCATTGGTTACCAATAGTTTTCTTCAGCACATTCCTAGTACACTTGTCTATGGCAAGAATGCTCTGATCCCATCCATATTTCAGCTACTTAATACTGGAATTTCCATTTTTTAAAACTGTTCATACTTCTTTCTACTTGGTCCTTTTCACCTTCATCTTTCACATCTGATTTTGTTCTTGTAGACAGAAAAAGGATCTAATTATTAAAAACAAATGGCTATGTGCTCTTTCAAATTTAATTGTAAAATTCCCTTTATTCCTACACCATTTAAAAGAAAAACTAGACAAAAGATTTATTCCTACTTTGTAGCCGGGAACAGTTTCTTCTCAGGGTTCACCAATCAGTTTAGCACAGCACAGATTTCATCCTCATGCAGAATATACTGTTACAGGTCTTTTACAATCCATTTCTACATCTCTCCTTTCACAAACACATCTCTAAGAGCAACAGGTATATCCTGGTGAAGATGCACCTGGTCAAACTCAATGCTACCGAGTTATGAAGCAACTGATGACTGAAGGGAGTAGTGTCATTACAAAAAGAGGAAAAAATGTACAAAGGATGTATTGGAACTTTACATCAACCTTCTTTCAAAGTACTCCATAACTCGGTGCAAGTTCAAATGAAGAAAAGATGCCTCTTTATAACATAATATTTTATGCAGATAGCACTAAGAACAAATCAGAGGTTATATCCTACCATGATTTTATTGCCCATAGAATAACTTTATGGCATTACTGTCTCAGCAGTTGGACAAGTAACAGCCCTTAGGAGGCAGACATTAAGGAAAGGCTAAAATACGGATTTTGGATAAATATTCTGTTGCGACCCAAGTAGAACAATGACGTTACATGTTAGCTATTAGCAATTAGCTATTGCAAAATGGTTGATTTTTAAACAAAATAACAGGAGGTTTTCACTGACTGTGAACTTATTTAGCTTTAAAATGGTCAACCAACAAAGTCTCTGTTATAAGCCACTTTATGAGTGTACCCAAAAATGCACAGGAGCCATCTGTCCTTAGCTAAACTACTTAATGTATTACCTGTAAGAACAAATTTCAGTCTGTTTAGCTGCTGAAAACTGCTATCATACAGACCTGTAAGGAGAACAGGACCTTAACATCCTGTCATTAACAAGGCCACAAAGAAATTTTAGTAAACAGTAATTAATGAAAAGTGTTTCCTGGTAGTTCTGACAAACTTCACTGATTACTCCACAACCCAGAGAAAGCTTTATATTGCTTGTAGACACTAAGCACCATTAGCACCTCTCATGTCAAATACATTGGTTTAAGTCACATAAAGCATATAAGAGCACACTGCAGTAAGATGGCAACATAAATGCCAATTAATGGATTCTGATTGAACTACTGATTAGAAAAGGTACTAAATAACAGGTGTTTCCATAAGTACTGGATATTACCTCCTCATTTTTTAATTTTATGTTAATCACATCACAAATTTGGAAATTCCTTAAACTTATCAATTGGAGATCAGTTATTTTTGTTTCTCAATCCTCAACACATATCAAAATTGAAGAAATTAAAACTTAACTATAGTGTCTACTTCACGCTATGAGTACTCTGAAGTTTAAAAAAAAAAAACCAATGCATTCACAACTGTAGAAACAATTACATTTTGCTTCTAAAACCAACAGAAAAACAGGACATGCAACCTGGCCAAGCTCAACACAGAGCTCTACACTGAGAAAAACTGTCTTCTAATGCAGAATTCTTGATTAGCTACTCCATCTGTTCCTAATCTGTCCAGTTATCTATGCAAGAATAAGGAACAAAGGTAAGAAGATACAATGATGATGCATAAACACCATTATCAGTGACTCAATACATGTAATCAAGGTAGAAAGCACAAGTCCCTTTAAGTAAGGAGATTCCCAGCTCTCTACAACTCACCACTTTGTTCTTCCTTCCGACTTGTTGCCACATTTTTTCACCTTTGTGAGAAGTGACATTAATAAATGGTATTGATATCAAGGCATCTAAAAGGTGGAACAATTTGTGTTTTGCAGTTGTGATAGATTAAAAACCTGTAAGAAACAAGTTTGCTAATAAACACAGTATTTTTCATTTGATACCTCAAATACAGGAAAACTTACAGGTTTTATGGTGCACAAATCCTTCCTCATAGAAACTGAGACGTTCTCAAGCCCTCTCTTATCCAGAGGCTTCACAGAAGGGTTTGTGTGCCTCAAAGGTGTGTTCTCCCCATCACTATATAAACTAGCGGAATAACCATGAGCATACAATTCCCTCCACAAGACTCTGCTGCCTTCTCACACTTTCATGAGGAAAAGCTTTCTTTTTTCCATTCACCTCGTGGCTTTGTAAAATATTTAGCATAATGTAAATGTTTTGAGTGAGCCTAAGCTTCCCCACAGCTAACAACCGACTATTCCCTGAATTCTCATCTAATATCCGGGACAGAAGGGCACACACAAGCCCGTTTAGTTAGCATGTCAACAATGAGAAGGTCAATAATGTTTAATGTAATTTAAATTGTCATTATTAGGCTTCAGCATCAGCAACTTCAGGACAAACACAAGGCAAGAACAGAAATCATCATCAGCTTTGGTTTAAGGCTGCTTTTTGGCAGGCTCAGAAAACAGACTATTGTGCCAGTTCCATTTGATTCATGCTCAGAAGGTCTTAAGAAGTATGTGTAGATGTTTCTTTTTGTTGGCAGAGCACAGTCTGAGCCACAAATTGTTGGAGGCCTGAAAAAAATATAATTGGGGGAAACATTGCTACACGCTTGTTGTTTAACGATCTTCTCTAGGCATCTGTTAGTGGTCATCGCAGAAGATACTGGGATTAACTCAACGCTCTGTCGAAGCCAGCAAAGTGCTCCTACGTTCCTAAATCACATATGAAAATTCTGCAGTGGCTTATGCATTCTATAGGTTATGTCTATGCTACAAACTGTTTATCACCACAGCTAGGCTGGCATAATTACATTTGCAAAGCCAGTTAATAGAAACTCGATGAACCCAGTGAAAGGAGAATTTACTGCCGATTCAGACATGATGTGACTACAAATGACACAAAGTTTGAGACAAGGACACCCAAAGTGTAGACTCTAAATTTAGTACTGATATGTTTAAGCTCCCATTACACTTACTGGAGATTCAGCCATTTTACAGAATTTACATCACTGCAATTCAGATGACCAAACACTCTCAGGCTCCGCTGACGGTACCAGACAGATCTCCACTGCTATAACAGGAATTTAAACACAACTTGCAGGTAGACATGTCTACATAGAGGTCTAAATTTAGAGGAAAAACATGCTTCATACATGCTGACAAAAGCTCTCTGTTGGTAACACAAACAAATCCAGACCAAAGGTTCCGACAGTGTGGCCATACCAGTGAAGGGACGTGAATGGGTACTGCTGACAAAGACTTCCATATGAATTCTGTTCTATTCATGTAACTTTTCTGAATGATAAAAAAGTTGGGATGAAGCTTTCGCACAACACATGCTTAAATTCACTTAGATACTTTTGGAACATTTAGTCCAAACTTTCCAGCTATTTCTGAGAAAAGTCAGTAAGAAAAACATTTTGCTCATCTTAAAAACACCCTCACTCCAGGACTTGCAATTTGGCAGAAACTGTAGTTGGGGGGGGAACTTTTGCCCTTACCCTGCAGATATATCCAGATGTGACCAAGCGTGAGAAAGCTGGTACATTTAATGTAAAACACTTCAAAATCACAGAAAAAAAATTCTACTTGCATTGATCACAACTGATCCTCTCGGATTTCAAGCATTGGTGACTACATGTACCCTCTGCAAAGATTGCTTCAGCATGACAAGGATTAGAGAGAGGAAGTCTGTAATAAATACTCTAAGCCTAAGCACAATAAGCCACTGGAATGGTAAGCAGACATCCCTAAGGCTCTTGACACTACTGTCACATAAATCGACTAGTGAATGAGAGTATCCAGTACACAGACAAATGGACAAATATGGGTCAAAGAGACAAAAGGGACTAACCACACAGCGTGACTCTGAAGGGACTGAGATGGAAGCTGAGGAGGGGCAAGGATGACACTTCAAGGGCCAGTTAACTAAAACTGGGCACTAAAATAGGCTAAAGAACTGAGAAAACTAACCTGCTAAGATATAGGATATGGCAAGGGAAAGATCTCAGAAGATACCTGGGGAAACGGGAATAGAAATGCTAAGTAAGAGTATGGGATGCAGACAGAACAAGGTAGAAGTGGCTAAAAAATATCAACTTGAATAAAAAGTCAGAAGTCTGAGGCAACGGAAATTGGATGAAGGAGGAGTATGCTGTCCTCTGAGTCCTAGTGCTATATGGCTATCACTCAGCCAGCTCATACAGCAGAGCTCTTTATGAAGCCATACCTGTTGTAAACCCACAGTTTGGGAGGTGTAGTGATGCCTTTTTTCTGGCACAAGCAAACAATACAGTCAGACAATGACAAGGCAATACAGAGACACAGATAAAGGAATGGACACACATATGCAAAACTCTAACTAGGTACATACAGCTAGGTATGTATGAGGACCAAACAGATTTAGTGCATAAAAGAGACTTCTTCAAAGGAGTTTCTGCATTAAAAAAAAACACTTTTACTTCCAGGACTGTGCTTACTTTGTGGAGGGTAAAAAAGTATGTACAGAAAAAAAAAAAGGTTGTGTATTGCTTGGGGAATTAAAAAAACAGTTACAGCAACTGAACAATGACCTGCAAACCAGTTCTGGTTTCACTTCTATCGCAGAGCTCTTTTATGTAATAGGCAGGGCACGACATAAACATTGTCTTTTTTTTAGTCCTTAAACTTAATTGTAAAAGCTTGGGGTTTTTCCCCCTGCTAAAAATACAGTCTTGATTTCTACACAGATTATGAGCTCTGATTATTGATTCAGATTATGAACGTTGATTATTAAGAACTCTAAGAGAGCCAAGAAAGAACTGTAATATCAGCGTGACTTTCTATGTAAGTTGGAGCATTTTTCAAACTCTTTCAATTTGCCATCTGAATTAGCAGATACTTTTAACTTAAAAAATAAAATAAAATCAACTTTCCTTCGGGAAAATGGTGCCCAAGACGGGCTCCATTAAAAGGCCACATAAATATGTTATTTCAAAAAAAATTATACACAAATTATTCACATCTTTATTATAGTAGAAACAGCATAGAGAAACCTGTGTGGAAATGAGTAATTCTTTACTTTCAGCAGTATTTGAATAGTCTACATACCTACACACTGAACAGCAATGAAGAGGTTGTTCCTCAGACAGCAATGCTGGGGCTGAACCAGCTGTTCTTCGTGTGAGCCTACCACTAAGGGCCGTATAATCACACACACAAAGGGTATCGATTGTGTGCAAAGGCCATTGTGTGCAGCCCGTCCTGTGGCATGTCCTAACTTTGTGTACTTCATTTTTAAGTCTTAATAATGCAGTCTTTTAACAACCATTTTGTTGATTAACTTGGTTTAACAATGTCAGCAAATGTTACTATATCTACTCAACGATATGCCTAATTTACAAGGTAATAGAAGGGATGGAAGACAAGGAACTCTGGATTATGTACAGACATAAAAAAAAATACAAGAATTTCCTGCCTTTAATACCTTCCTCATTAATGAGCACCTCCTTAGTATTCCTTCCCCACTGACTGCAATCAGTACCTTATTGTTCATAATTCCTATTTCCTTGGCTGTTCCTAAATTGCGCTCTCCAAATGGCACAGAGTCATCGTAAACAAAATCCTACATCTTCAGTTCACTAATTTTTGTAAATTGAGCTCAAATAAGGCAATTAGATGGCATACTTTGAAACTACCAGCTTGAAACATTAATATAATTTCTTTTCTAATAAAAGCTTCACATGTTTTATCTGGCTGGGGCTTTTAGTTTTTTTTTTTTTCAATTTGACTAAATTAGTCACTTAAACATATTTCTCCCATTCCTCCTCCCAAAATGTGGCATCCTCAAACATTACATAATCTTTTTTTTTTTTAATTCACTAGTTACTGAAACAGAGAAATAAGTCCCTCATCTTTCCATCGTATTCCATCGCTGACCTTCCTTGAGCAAGCACTGTCAAGTTCGACATCTTGACCTAGAATTTAAAATCCTGAAATTACTGGTCAGATGTTTCGCAGGTAATTCAACTGTTGTTCTGGGGTTCAGGGAGGGGAGAAGGGTCTGCTCATTTTGTTTTGCATCATGCTGCCTCAGTGGCTTACAAAGAAAAAAGATGCCAAATTTTGTAATGAATTCCACAGAACATTAAGTCTGATGCTTAGCAGAAGCTATAACTGTTAAGTAAATGATATCCTTTTGATGAATACCCTTATTTGAAAACAACATTGATTCTTCTAACCCTTTAGCAGTGTCCCAAAACAGATGTGCACAACTGCAAATTCTGTTTGCTTTCAGGTTTACGAAGTGTGATGACATTTTTACAATCACGCATGAGCCCTTTTACCCAGGAGTAAAATAAAGCACAATAATTCTTCACCATCTGTTTGTTAATTTTGCATTCATTTAACTTTGCATTTTAAACTAATAATCATTTTCTTATAATATAGTTTGTTCCATTGGTAGAAATTACAGCTGCTCAATTAAAAAAAGAATGGTTTATAACAGCATACAGTTTTCCTCTAAATACTTCCATTGCTCTTAATTATAGAGGTATTAGTGCCACTGAATGGAAAAAAACTGTCGGGAAATAGTGTTATGCTTTATATGTCACAGATTCCCTTAGTAAATGTACATATTTACTTCTGTTTCAGCCCCAATTCCCACCTGGTCTCTTTTACATTCATATTCTTTCTCTCCACTACAAGATTCCGTGTGGTTTTTAATGTTGCAATGTATAACAGGCTTCTTACACTCTTAAAGGAGTAAAGTACAAACAATTAGATAAAGCTTCTGCTTCCTATGCAGCCTGTAGTCAAATGAAGCACAAACCTATTTCCTCATAATGCTTTTCCTTAGTCTCTAATGACAGGCAAAGGAGGTTTTGGTATTTTTATTCTTATCTGGTTACAGCTAAACTAGGGCTAGAATAATGTCCTAAAAGCTTTTTCTCATAATGTTTACAGTGAAATGGGGAAATCCCATTCCTGTCTGAAAAGTAAAACTGCACTGAAATAACATGAATAATACATCACAACTAGTGAAGGGGAAATAATTTGGGTCAACAAAAGACACAGCCCTGGAGAAAGAGCTGGAGCCAGCCTGAAATTCTGAGAGTCATGTCTGGGATTCTGCGTTACGCTCTCACTTGCTCCACATGGACCAGGCTAGAAGTCCACAGCGAGGTTACAAGTCCTTGTGGCGTATTACGGCACTGACTCAACTTGTGGTACAAGTGAGACAAAGTTTATTTTACAAGCAGTGCTTTATACATCCTCACCCAGACAGTGCCTCCCTGCTTCGTCCCACTGAGGCAGCTATCTGCAAGGGCTCTCCCAGCCAATACAGTTGCCAATCACACTCTGGCTGACATTCCACTGTTGTTACTCACAATTCTTCAACCCGTACTCAGGTTCTGTTTATTTCAGCATTTTGCTCTTGCCTTACAGCTTACTTCAATAATGTGCTTTTGTCCCCATCCTCTAACAAGTCCTCAACACAGACTGTCCACATGCTAACAGACTGGACAGTCTATTTCAGTGTGGTTCCTAGCTCTAATAGCCATAATAATCCACAAAGTCACTCTTCAGGAGACAGGGGCTGCTCAGCTAATTCATGTGAGCCATCCAGTAGTATTAGAGAGACTTGTTGAGATGACTAAAACAATCAAGATTCAATCACTGTTTTCTAAAACCAATTTTATCTGACAGCACAGAAGTATTAGCATCAGATCATCATCCTAATTCCACCACAGCGTTAAGACACAACGCTGTCACACTACTAGGATGAATACTTTACTAAAAACACCCATAAGGCAAGAGATGGTTTACCACAACATGGGTTTATTTCAGTTAAAGGAGTTCTGTGAAGGCTGAAAAAAACTAAACTGGTGCATAACGCTCTAACAGTGCACTAGAGAAATTAATTTCCCCAAGTACCAAATACAACAGGTTCACATCAAATTGGGAACAGAGGTACAACCATACATTACTGTGATGCTCAGCTTCTAGTCTTACCAGAATCCTGAGTATTCTGACCTTTTAGTTTCTCAGACGAGTGAGCACTGCTGCCAGGTCCGACCTTTACTGGGGGATTTATCCATCACAGTATTTTACATCTGACAGAAAGCAAACATTCTGGAGGTGCCCAAGGCATGTTCTAATGTGATGGATGCATAATGGTTACGGTCTTCCCAACAATTCACCATCTTTCACCATATTTCAAGTTACTCTCATTAAAAAACCTCACCTGGAATGACATTTGGAAAACTTGAAACTCTTACCTATTCAAAGTATCAAATCCATTTACATTTTGGAAAAATGCAAATTTTCCTCACAAAGCTCAAAGTATGATGACAGTAACTGATACTGCCATCTTGCATCATTTCTTTAAAAGTCCCTATTCACTTTTAAAGGTTTGTGATTTGTCCACACATCCTCCCAGAACTACTATACAAATACTACCTAATATTGCCTTAACAACCTGCAGTAACTGAAAGGGAAAAAAACCCCAACAGTTTGATATTGGCTATTTGACAGCAGTTTACCTGGATCCAGATTCACTAGTTACTCCACAGAATCTGCAATTCTTCCCAGTTCTCTGCGAGCCAATTTTATATAGAAATGTGTGTGTGTGTGGTTTTTTTTAAACAGAAGTAATACTTTATGAATTAAAAATTGGAAAGCTAGTAGAGGGAATACCTCTAGTTTTATTTAAAAAATAATTGTCTACATTGCAAATGGAATTACATGCATTCTCATTTTATTTGAAGTGAGACTATGTCACCACAATACGTTTAGGGCGTATCAAGCTGGTTTATGATGCTAGATGCTCCAGGAAGCAAATATTTATTTATTTATTTATTTATTTATTTCCTAACAGTTACTTTTCCCCCCTCAATGTACTGAAAAGGAACATAACACCTTTGAAGGAATACATTAGTATCAGTGAAAAAAATTCACACCAGCAGAAAAGCTTATAGGGAGTACTGATTTGAGATCATGCTGCTTCATCAGTTCTTCAATTAACATTGTTAAATAGGATTCTTATTAATATTAATCATGACTGTGATTCATGGAACAGCCACAAGTCCTTTAGTGGCAGCAAACCTACCACTCACTGTCTGCCTGCTGCTTATTCTTAGGTCAGCTCCACAGAATGGAGAGGACAATTATATTAATAAAAATAAACAATATTATTTTTTCAGCATAAAGATATGACTACTAGTAGTAGCCTAGATCGTTATAAAAATAGCTTTAGTGCAAGTAATGTCTGTATTTATCACTAGATATTATGCACTTGCACATGAGGGGCAGTCGGTCCACAAGATTCCTAAGATGTCAATCTCATGCGTGAGTTGTTCCATGTTATTAGAAAAACCCAACAAAACACTCAAGGCCACCTGCATTAATGGGACTACTTCATACTGATGCCTGCAATATTTATGCTCAATCTGCAACTCTGGGACAGAACTTACACTAATGGAAGTCAATAACCAAACCTTTAGGGAGTTCAAAACTGTTTTTTGCTAATGGTTTGATTTTGCAAGCTGCTGAGTACACCAATCTCAGAAGTAGTTTTTAGGCTACAGTTTAAAAGCAAACTGATGCCAACAGACTAATGTGAGTACTCCTGAGTTTTAAATTAAAATATGTTTGTATGGGGTTTTTTGAAGATGGGTGAAAACCTCTAATGAAAACCCGTAATACAACTTACATTAGCAGGAAAAATATTCCTCACTCCTTTGTCTGGATTAATCAAAACCACTTATAACTTTAATTTCGTTGGAGAGACCAAACCTTTAAGTTTTCATTAAAAAAAAACACCAAACATGTGCCTCACATCCATGAAAAATTTAAAATATGTCCGCCTATGTAAAAAGAAAACCACTACAAAATCAAAATTAAGAGTCAATTGTCTTAACACTGACCACTACTAAAGCTCAGTAAATATACTTACAACTTGTGCCACGGGGGTATTTTTTTCCTTTTATTTATGTGATGTCTATTAAAGTGCACACTTCTGAAGGCAAGGAAGATGCCTTTTTACTTCTGTAACACTCCAGGCATTAACAAGGTCCCCTCCTTGACTAAAACTAGTATTAACTACAAAAGACTGATTAGTCTTTTTCATAAATGTCACCATCACACAAAGGCAAAATTAGACCCTTAAGCATTAACATTAAAAAACCCAACAGATCGATTCACATTAGCTATGGAAAAGACCGAATATAAAATATTTAACCAAGCAGCAGCCACGAGTGAGGTAGCAGCCAGGCATAAGAGGTTGCATTCAAATACCCCCAACCGTGAGAAGACAGGCAATGCTGCTGTACTCCCCTGTCTAAGTTTCTATGGGCTTGATGTTGGCATGCTGAAGAGATGGATACATTTTCCTGACTTTTTTTATAAAGTACAGACCTCCACCCTTCTTATCTGCTGAAAATATCAAAGGTTTAATAATTTAAATAAATCTGTAAATATTCTCATAAGTTCTTAGAGAAACATTTGATTTCCTTATCCACATTTAAGATTTGGAGGCACTGTATTGCAACTTCCCTTTGCAGACCTTGAAGGACTATGCTACTGCTGTGGAGCCTGAAAACAGAGAAAGGGAGAGTTCAAGTATCCGTATTCTCATTTTGTATCTACAAAAAGCAAAGCACCAAAATGGGTCAGTCTCACCAGCAAACAGAACCACCACCTGAGGAAGAAGACACAAATTTGAATTAAGAGCCATTGGGCTTTCTTCACTCTTCAGATACAGGTTGTTCCTGTTTTTTTTTTAATGTGTCCACCCCCAAAACAGATTGGTATACACAGATTATAAACTCTTGAAATCAAATGCCCAGCAAGAGTGCTACCTCACTATGAACTACTATGTCACTGCCTTAATGCTTAGNGGTGGGGGGGAAGAATATAGAGAATTTCTTTGGGTGTATTAACAAAAAAGTGTTTTCTACTCAAGTCATGCAAAAAGGAAGAAAAGGTCTTTGTGAAATCCACTTCAGTTTGGAACACACACTAAACAATTTCACTTCAGAGCTTTCAGTAAATTATTTCAGTGAATGTTAGTGAATAAAGGAAACCTGCACTGGAAATTCCTTCAGGAACATAGGCCCTTTCATGTTTCTCAGCTAGGCTTTTCGGCTTTCATTTCTGGGCTATTGCTGCTTCTCTCTCAGTCTCTCTTTGTGCCCCTAGTTCATTCTCCCTACTTCCTACACCTCCCAGACTGCCCTTAGCATCTGCAGTGCCTATCGTCTATTCTGCATCAAAACCCTCTCAGAAACGTCTTTGTAGCAACAAATTCTAGTACCCATATATTCAACATCCAGAGTTCAAGAAGGGTGCATCTTTCAAAGCATTCATCTCGGGAAAAACCCCACAGACTGAAAACTCTACGGCTGACTCTGCTTTCCAGCTCGAGTGCCAAGGGAGCGCTCTCCGGGTGAGCTCCCATAGAATGGCCTCCTGGCACCGCAGCAGGAAGCCAGCAGCACCACTGCGGTGGGAGAGAAAGAGGGACAGGTGAGGCTGAAAAAACATCAAGCACTTTCTTTTAGATGAACCATCTCAAGGAAAAGACATCTTGTGCTGCCTAAGTAACCCAATTCTCTCCTCCTTTGCTACTGTGCTCCAGAACTGCAGTTAGGGGAAAGACCATTTATGTAGATTCGCCTGCCAGAATGATATTGTGCTTCTGCTCAGGTCTGCAAAATTCTGGGGAAATTGGGCAATGAAGTCACAGAAATTGTAGACATGCACTGGAAAAAAAAGATGCCTTATGAGAAGTCTTGTCCTACTCTGAATAAAGTTGATTACTTAAACCTAAAGGTAGATATTAGAATACATTCAATTAGCCATTGTACCCTTGCTGGGAGAGGGAATAAGCTCTAGTACTTGTTTCTCAAGGACAAAAGAAAGAAAAGACACAGTTCCACTCTAAGCAGTCAGTTACGATGTGCACCAACACTACTTGCTGCGTAGACAAATTCACAATGTTTGTATTCATGCACTTGGAAAGAGAAAGGTAGGGATACAGACACAGCTGTTACCGCACAGATGGCTTAGGACAAAGCAAACCAAAGGAAAAATATATTAAAAAAACCTACTAAAAAGTAGTTGTAGAATGTACACATCTTTTCTTTTGCTTCACATCAGAAGAAACATGCTCCATCAAACTGTGGTTCATAACAGTAAGTTATGAAGCAAGGAACTACTATAAGGACTGGAAAGCAATGTTAATGTATTTGCACTTGTAATGAGTCAAACTCCCAAACCAGGTACCCAGAAAATGCTCTACAACAAATGATTTGCCAACATTCAGGACAGTAATTCTCTACTGCCTACAAGCAGGACAGCATGCTTTACATCTGTAAAGAAAGGAACATTTTCTGTTTCTTGAGATGCCAGTTTTAAAAAAGGGCAAAAGCAGGGATATGTCATACAGCCTTGAAATAAATATTTCTTCACATCTGTAAGACTTTTCCACTCAAAAATTCCAAAGACCTTAACATGCTGAAGTATAGTTCTAGATTTACTGGAATACTAAATGATAAATGTGTTTAATAACGGGAAAATTATTCAAATATGATATGTTTCTTCAAAATTAAGTTCTGGAATTGCACAAAGTCAGATAGCATGATAACTATCAGATTAACGCAGAAACAAGTCTTTAATTAAATAGTTTCAGTTTAATACCATATCTTTTTATCTCTTTATTTTTTCACTCTCTGGATGACCTGTAAAGTTACTTAATAACAGTGTATGTCACAACAGAGAATGCAAAACTGAAATAAAAACCTATGTGATGATTGGTAGGGAAAGAAAAACAGATCAGCTATTCATTCAACAAACCTCAATTACACTAACACAATCAACACTTAGAAACCCTTTCCTGCAGTAACCAACACAGACTTACTGGAGTATCAAAGCATTCACAAGCAAGCAGCAATTATATCAAATAAATGGAAAATTAAAAATTAAAATCTATTTCAGATCCCTTCTTTCCTCAAAAGTGTTTAGACTTTGCCTGGGCCACGTTTCTTCCACATGCTACCACCTCTCAATTTATGATCCTACTATTCAGAGCACTCTAGTTCACAGCAATCCTTTCAAACTTTTAAATACGTCACTGAAGATCCACAGCCAAGTGTGGAGTCTAATTAGATCCCAAGGTATCCATATTTTACATGCCAAAATAATTACAAAAACATATTAGAAGCAGAGAAGCGTGAAATTCTTGATTCACATTTAACTCAGTTTGAACCATTACTTCATTTTCTTAAATACCAAAAGGGATATAGGAAAATTATTTTATTTTATACTGGAAGATGTGGTCTATGAGACAACTGGGAAAACCAAAAACTGTTTTTCGAAAGCAGACTCATTTGTCTCAATTCAGTCATTTTAAAGGTGTGTTTTGATAGCAAACAATTTCTTTATCTGTAAGAACTGTGATTTATCTTTTTTACTGTTCTGTGTTTTACCACAGAAGAAAAAGCAGAATGCACAAAATCCCACTGGATAATTTCTGGAGGAAAAACAAAATCACAAAAAATTGGCAGCAGCACCTATAGGGTTAAAGTTCTTTTTTGCATAGAGTATATTACATTACACTTTATTTGATTTTGCTCCTCGAGTGAGATTATAGGTGAGGAGAAAAGAGGAAAGGGTGAATTTTTCAATAATCTTAGTAATTTAAAATGTCAGCCTTCCTCCTTCTTAGCTGCTGCTTCCCTCTTCTTCCCTACGCCTGGATCTTACATTTTGATGTATGCTTTTCAAAGCAGCTGCTACACGATGACTTCAAAACTATGTCATGGTAAAGCACATTTTGGTTCAAACAAAAGGACATTCCAATCATTGTTCATGTGACAGAATTAATGAGAATTAAATTGTAAATATTACTAAATAGGCAAGTATGTGTTCTCAAATTGCTGGAATTGCAAAAAAAAAATTGATACAGGTCCCGTGGCAGCTCTTGAACCTAAGCAGATTTCTCAAATCTGTGCTGATGTAATTTATGGTGTAACAAAGGGGTTCCAGAAGAATTACATGTAGTAAATCAAACCCCACTACGATAATGTTAAGATACCATGGCTGCCATACAAAACTTGGAAAATACAGTTATAAAATAATTGACAGAGCCTTTCTGATGCGATCAACAACCTGTAAGAACAGCCTGATTCAGATTCTCCAAGACATTAAGGCTTTAGGTGACCAAAATCCAAACCATTCTGTAACAGAGTAATTCATGGAAGATAATTTACAGTGTCAAAATGTCACCACAGCCATACTAAGCCATTAGGTCTTCCCTTTAAGTACAAACCTTATAGCTGGCAGAGAAATGGCTACAAATCTCTAGAGGAATTACAAAATAACAATAGGGAAAATCATGAAAACCTGAAATAGCTCATGTCCCCTACTGCTGAACTGTTAAAGCTCTTCTAAAACTTGCTAGAACTGAATGGAAGTACTAAATTGACCAACAGCATATGCAAGTGTCTTCTTGATGAGATGTATGTCACTGTTCCTATAGGCTTTCTCCAGCACCTTCTGTGCTAGTTCTTCAAGAGACAGCTGCCCATTAAAGAAAAAAAAAGTAAAATGTTATTTTGGAAGCATATTTCCTGCAGTATTTCCTATACTTCCTTCCTCAGTTCCAAGACAAAAGGAACTACAGGGGGAAAAAATACTCCAAAAGCAAAAATTAAAACCCACTCCAACAGAGCAGCCAGGTAGTCAGTCCCAAGCTGCAGTGAAGGGAGATGAAGAGAAGTCAAGTGCCTTGTGCCTCCAAAAGTACCATACAGAAACTCAAAGAGTTAGGGGAGGAACTTCTGAATACCAGAGCTGCTCATTTTGCATCACATTACAAACCTGCTTCTTGAAAAATGAGCAAATATAGGGGACTCTGCCCAGAACTGGTATAAATAATGATAGATTATGTTCTTTATTGCATTTTCCCTGCGTATAAGAATTACTAGTTCTTCCAATAATGAAAAATAAACAAGTGAGCTTTTAGAGCACCACAAAGCTGCCAACCCTCCACTCTACCTCAAAAAAAACACAGACATAACTATATGCTCCCTTCAGAAAGGTTGAGACAAATATGAAGCCCCATCTCAAGGATTCTGTCTTCTAAACAATTTTTTTCACACAGTTTTTATGTCAACATAAAATAAAACCAGCTGAAAAATTGCTGTGGCTAAATGGGCACAATCCTCCACAGCGTGTGAAGTTGGTAGTATATAAAGACTCTGATGATTATCTTTAAATATGAGGAAAACAAAAGGAATTCTCAATTTAGCCAAATTGGTTTTCAACTGAAAGGAGCGCAAGGAAACACGGACCCCTTAAAAACATGGGTAAGTCTCACCAAGATGAGAAGTGTACTAAGGCTAAGGGGTGTATATATACTAAAAATACAGACTATTTTATAAAGTATAAACATTTCAAATGGCTCAACATTCCCCTGCATTTCTTTATAGCTTAGTTTGGTAATCCAGTTTTGAGCAAAGAACTAGAAACAGAAGGAAAGGGCCTTAAGAAACAATTTGAGAGAGAGATTTAATATACATGTATTGTAACACTGCCCCAACTTGGAACCATCTACAGACAGTGCAATCTCCTGCCTCTAGTGACAGAATTCAAGGGAAGCTGCCTTAAAAGAAATTTCCAAGACTACGTTACCATGTGAAAAGGGCTTACAGGAGAGAGGAGTGTCAAAACAGCAGATCATTTTGAGCCTGGAACAAGGCAAGATACTATTGATTAGCTTGCCTCCATGGAAAGCAACAACTCCTACAGTTCTCAGCAGTGATAACATGCCAAACACAGCCTGCAGGATCTCAGCAGGAGCTGAAAACAGCTGCCTTGTACAGAGAGAAGATACTGCCCAGATTAACTTTAAAAAAAATAAATAATAAAAAAGGATGGGTGGTTGTTCAGCTGTCTGGCTGCAAGAGACTTTGTCCTGAAGAAACACTTTACTATTACTGGAAAAAAGAAAACTGTGAAGTAGATAAACATGCAGAGAGCTATATAGAATTTCAAAGCAAACAGAAATCCACATTTTATAAACTAGAAACCAGCAAGAGAGTATTTGGGAATGACTGCATCAGACAATTCGTTACTATCGCGTTTCCCCTACTCAGTCTTTGAGTAGATAGGAACCTCCTCCATGGTTTCCATCATTACTGTTTACTTTGACAGTGCCCTTGACAAATTCTCCCAGACTCATAAACTGCTTTCTATATCTTCTAAGAGAAAGGCTGGGAAAGTTACTGTTACATTCCTTTCCTGAGTGCAGTTTGTTCAGAAGCTGTTCGAACACATTATCCACTGAGTCTTCCTTAAATTCACTTATTAAACTGAGATAGTTACATCTTGGAGAGAAAAAGCAGTCCACCTTGTTTAGGACTTTGTATCCTACAGCAGAACTACAGGTAGGCTGTGTAAGGAAACTTTATTTAATGTCCTCAGCTGACTGTACAGAAACTGACACCTAATCAATATATGGAAAGTAAACAAGGAAATTACAAAGCAGTATGTAAAAATACCTGAAAATATTTCAGAAACCACTCTTGTTGAAAGCTAGGCAGATACAAGCCCTGAAGGCCCCCATTCTAAATGATAATGTCAGTAAGTTCACCCTTCCAAGTTAAGACAGCATAAAAGACTGAAGCCAGAAATAGAAGAAAAAGCAGAAAACTCTGCTTGTTCATGTCTATTCTTTTTTTCAAGCAAAGCCTCTGATTCTGTTCAATGTTTTCCTCTGCTTAGTTTATTTTAGTACCTCTCCATTTCACACTGTCTCTGTCTCTTACCAAAAGTGTCTGTACAAACACCTTACTGATAGAAGTCCATCTTCATAAAGCTGAAAATACAACAGCTTCTATCCTATGGTAACTGTTACGTACTGAGTAGAACAGTTACGAATTATTTGTAATTTAGTTAAATTTTGGATGAAGCAAAACACTGGAAGCTTTCTCTCCCTCTCCTCCCCCTTGTGAATTCAGAGTTCTGTTCTTTCAAAGCTGGAAACAAAATTACTCCAAATTTCCATGAAAAATGTACTGAAGCAGTGGAAGAAGGAACTGCCTAGTCTGGGCGTTCGGGGTCTTTAACTTATATACCGCTCAAGCTCTAGAGAGAGGTATGTGAATTCTTAAGAGTCACCTTCAGAAAGGCTCTGACACTACGAGCATCACACAGATCACTAATTCTTCCTAAGACTTTGTACACGTAGAAAGTAACTCTGAGAAAATCCCTCACTTGCTGATGTGAGGTAAGCAAGAGGAGCAATGAGATGAATTGTCACCTATACCACTCACAAGGGCTGGAGTGCATCTACTACCATAAACTTCACTGACTATGCCAGCTTGTATTTGTCAGTTCCAGAACAATGCACAACACTTCGAACACCTCACATACAGATGTACGTACGCACAGTCGTTAATATTAGAAAGAGGCAAACCCATGGCTCTGAAAGGCAGTCAAAGCACCCCCTATGTCTAGACACAAATGTGTAGCAAATTATGCAGATGTCTTACTAAATAAATTGTGGGCCTTCCAAATGAGCAAATCCAAAGAAAGAACAGAGAAGACAGACACACCAAGCAGGGTATTTTGAGACAACATGCACTGATACAGAGATCTCTATAGTATTGTATCTTAAACCTTCAGCAGGCAGAGGCCAAGAATAAAACCAAAATGAGTTAACATACACACTTTAGAATAGGTCAATGAAGTAAACCCACACAAGCTTTATTAATGCAATCACGAGTTCAGTGAAGCTAAATGGACATCTCAAGTGGTAAACAGAGTAATAAGAAACACTGTCATACCCAGTTAAAAAAGATTTGCAAACAATAGACTGCCTAACTAATTGGAAACATGAATGTAACTTAGAAATTAGAGACCCTCAAGGTAAGAACAGCCTCAAAATGTTCTCCACAAATTTAAAGACCTAAATCAATGGACTATACTATCATGAAAAAGCTTTTTATGTCAAAAATTAATCTGTACATGAATATAAGGAAAAGAAAACACATTTCCCAGCTAAGGAAAGATGTCAATACTGCAGACCACATCATAAAACCATGTCATGCCAGAGGGACTTCCAAGAAGACGGAAATGCCCAACCAAGCAAACAACAACAAAAAAACCCAAAGCAAATTTGGTGGCAAGTCGAGGAAATAACATACAGCTTGTTTATATTTAAACTCATTTTTTTTGTATGCCCTGAGCACATATTTGCATCTGCATTACCCACAGCGCTCAGAAATTTTAAACAGCAACTTTACTTTTAAAATGCATCAACATCATGTTAGAAAGCAGCTCAAAATTTTAGCAAAAGCAAAGCACAAGCAGCTGTAAATACAAAAGCATACATTAATTGCTATGCCTTTCATTCAAAACATTGTGCAAAGAAAACTTACTCCCTTGAGCTTTTCCACTATCACACAGGATAGCCAGCACCTTACACATTTTTGTACCTTCTTTAGCTTAGTGACCAGTTAAACTGAAGAGGAAGAATTCTTACCAAGCACTACAGCCTGGACACAAGCAAATGCAGGATTACTTGGGCTCCAACTCTTTCAGCAAACCCCCCCATTGATGCTCCATGGTCAGGAACAGAGAACTACAGAGCAGTTTGCTCCTTATTTTTAAAAAATCAAACAACAAGGAGGAGGCAGAAAATTCCCTGGTGTGATCATGGGATAAAGATGTCCTGTTTTGTGTAGCTATTCCTCTAGAATCAATCACAGTTGCTCTTTTACTCTGCTCTCCCTGGGGATGTCACAAGAAGGTTTCAGAAAAGATTGCATAAAAATATGCAGAATAGCACTCAATTCAAATTCCTCTCATTTCTCTGCATTGCACTGAAACATGTGCAACAGGGGTATCGAGAAACTATTTGCAGGATTCGAAAAGATCAGTAGAGAAGCTACCAAACAGTATATGAAAAGACAGGGCTGAAATGGAAGCTAGCATGCCAGAGAGATGTATGACTCTTCAAGAATTCTTAAATATTTCAGTTATAAACATCTACATAAACTTAAAATGTACTGATGACATGAGACACCATCACCCTGAGGCACAGGGGAGGAGCAAGGTACTATATTGAAAGAAACAAAACTGAAATAATGGAAACAGGATGAAATGCAATATAGCAAAACACAAGCTTGAACACTGCAGCAAGGATTTCTGTTAAAAATCAAAGTATCAGAACAAAAATGACCACAGATGGGAATGAGCTGATTAGAAAAAGACTACAAGCCACCATCATTGGCCAAAAACCAGGGGACAAAAACTTTACAGCAGGAATATTTTTTAAAAAAATAATAAAACAGCCCACACAAAAAATCCCACCAAAAAAAAAAAAAAAAACCAACCCAAACCCACAAACAAACCAAACAAAGGCAAAACCCCGAAACACACAATAGAAAAGTAATGAATTTTGGATGTTACTTCAATTCTTATTTTTTTATATATGCACACACCCACATACAAATGCTTTAACATCTTCAAGCTAATTTAGAACTTAATACTGTCATGTTCATTCATTCTGAACAGTCTTTTATTTTGAAAGCAGAAATCAATTAGTTTATAAAGCAAAGCATTTCTTCCACATGAGTATATGTAAAAGTATAAAGCAAATCTGCATTATATGGCCTGCACTGAAAGATGGATTTTGAGCAGCTTTTTACTGCACACAATGGAGAGCATTTACAACTACGTGCTGCATCATTTTTAAATTTTAATATAATGCATGAAAAACTTTAAGAATCAAGTAAAAATAAGCTTAATCATGATAAAGGGAAACCCAGTAAAAATTACACAGATTTGTTGATAGCATGTCTGATTAATTTAGGAAAAACTAAAATTATTAAAATAATCTACCAGACATAATTAAATACACACAAAAAAACTTACAATAAAATTGCCACAGGTGGTAAAAACATTGTGAGAGAGATCGCTTCTTCATTTCAAAATATCAGTCTGTCCTTCTCAAAGATACCTACTTTTCCCAATACATTATCATTTCAAATTAAAAGACTAAGTATTCATATATGTATTACTATCAACATTTAAAGTAACAACATTGACTTTGAAATAAACATTTTTCCTATACCAATTTGCTTTTCCAAATTTGTATGAAAGTAATTGAAAATTTTTAACTATATTTCAGTTATATAATTTCAGAAAATCAACTGACAAAATAAGCATTTCCTCCACTTGCAAGACATGAGCAAATCTGAACTCTTCTTTAGTCTGTACTTTTTCAGCAGTATTTGTCAGTATTTTTTCATCATATATACATTATTTTAACTTTTGACATTTTAGTTACCTCAGACCTAATCTATTCCGTGAAACTCCCTAAGTGCTTTTAATAAACTGCAAGGGTAGAGTTTATTGTTAAGACCTGTCCAAAGAAACCACATAATAAATGTGAGCTCAAAGAACCATAATGTGGATCATTTCAGTCATAGGTTGTATTGCATTAGTCTAATGTATCCTCCCCTCCCCCCAACACTATTTCCTTACTGGATTAAGCACTTAAGTCTTTTTTACTCACTTCTGTGCTCCCTGAGACAACAGCTTTGTCCACGTTCACCGATAGCTGCTCTTCAGTCTGGCAGACTCCCAATGACCACTCCGCACAGCGGTGATGAGCCCAGCAATGACCTAATGCATTATGAAAGAAAAAGAGCTTCGGTTGTAGGACTCTGTCAA
This sequence comes from Heliornis fulica, assembly GCA_013399135.1. Taxonomy (NCBI): domain Eukaryota; kingdom Metazoa; phylum Chordata; class Aves; order Gruiformes; family Heliornithidae; genus Heliornis; species Heliornis fulica. Next base: position 57,649 of record VXBZ01005680.1, on the reverse strand, counting down.
ACGCTTCCTGGAAGCACAGGACTTAGCGCTAGTAGTAACTAGCTGCCAGATAAAATGAGCGGTCCCTTCCTCTTGTTTTTCTTGTTGCAACATTTAATGCCCTGGTCACACATTAAATGTACAGTAGTTACTATCAGAAACTAAAAATACTGGTTTTTTTTAAAGGTAACTCAACTTACTCTTCATTTCAGCACATTCAGTGTATTTGTTTCTAGTTTACTGATGCCTGATCGTATAATTGTAACATCAGGGTGAACATGCAATGTTTGTGTGTGACACACACACACACAGAATTGCATTTAATCACTGCAGGTAAACTTTATGCTCCTGACTTATCACTCCCAAAGACATGAAACAGATCTGTACACTAACACAGAACATGCTCACATGATGTTTTAGAGTTCTACAGGAAACTTTTGAAAGCTCAAAGTACAGTATGAACAGAAACGCCATACAAACGGCTGAGAAATCTGTCGACACAGCATGTCAATACAATGAGAAGTGTTTATCCACATAACAATTCAAAATTTGCAGAATTCAACAGGTATCTCTGAAAAGAAGTTTCTAACCTCATTTTTACAAAACCAAAGTAAATTATGCACACTTCCAAAGAAATTCTGTGACAGTTTTATACTAGATTCAAAATTACGCTTTACATTAGCTGTTGAAATTAATAAATTTAATCACTCAGCAACAAAAAACTCCTCCAAAAGCTTCTGTAAGGGCCTAGGAAGGGTCATCTACAAATAATAACAAAAGAAATTAGATGGATAAAGACCCCCTCCCATCCACACACTGTAGTATAATTATTTAAAAGATTTTTTTTCTGTTTTTATTTAGACTTTGAAATGAGTTTCCACACTCATGAAAGAATGACATTTACATTATTGCACAAATACATTTCCATTTTTGAGGCAAAATACGTTACTGGCATCAAGGCATTTGAACACAGATGCTTTCTGAAAAAGTAACTCGTAACTGAGTAAAAAAAAAGTTCCATTAAAATGAAAGAGTCGATGACGAACCAGATGGTTTTCTGATAGAAAACCTGCAGATACTGGGAACATGTAAGTGTATTATGTCTCTACTGTTCTATCGATACTGCTATTTTTGCATCTTCCCTTCCATTACTTCTGGTAACCCCACACTAGACGCAGAGTAGGTAAGGCTACAGGATCAGGACTTCAAGAATTATCTTAGAATGTGTCTCCTGTCTTTTTCGTTTTCTCCCCAAAAGAGAATCATGAAGGTATTACTACCTAAACACCAGTTCAGCAGATTACACTCATACAAAAAGGACAACCATTCTGTCCAATATTTGAAGAGGAGACTATACAAAACCACCACCTAACACTGGCATAAGCATCACCGAAGACTTGACAAACACCAGAGTAGAGAAAACCAGCAGCTGAAAAACTTCACTCACTGTTATTGTAGCTACTGTACTATTACTGCTCAGGAAAAAAGGAGGATAGTAACATATCTTACCTGTTGGCTCAAATAAGGCTTGAACATCAATGTCATCTGGTAAGCCAACTAAACTGAGTTCATCCCAGAATTTGACAACCTGATCATCAGAAGCAGTTTGGGTGCTTACACTTGTGTATGATGCTATACTCGATCGAGATCTGTATTGAGGAGTAGAAAAAACAAACTCTGAAGTGACCACATTCTTTATTCCATTAGCTGTACTTGTAAATGATCCAAAACTCGGGGAAAGTGAACATAAATTTTTCAAAACATAACAATATAAATCAACGTGTACAAAAACATTTCTTCCCCATACTTCAGTCCAACATCTTTCCCAGTAACAAAGTGCTCTGTTTAAGCTGATATTCCATAGACAAAAAAAAAGAAAAACATTCTTAGTAAAATGGCCCTTTCCACAGCACGCTCTCTTGCAGTTCTTCAGGATGCACATGATTCTTTTTTTCAAGTCCACTTCTGTTTGATATTAAAACTTGCCCAACCCTAGGAACAGAGAATTGGGGAAGAGCAAGCAGACAGTTTCCCAGGGGAAGCAGCGATACAGAAGGAAGGAGTGCTGAGCACCTGCTGCAGCTTTCAGGGGCCCCTCTCAGTGCTGTCATAACAGCTGGGCCAGGTACAGCACTGACAGTATCCTCACAAGGAGACTGCCAAGGTCAGAGGTAGGGTGTCTAGATAAAAGACAGCAGCTATGGGGAGAAGGTGGAAAAAAAGACCAGGAGTGGGAAAGCTGCTTGGAAATAAGTTTTTATTCAGTGCCATCAAGCTGTTAAAAAAATAAAAGGGGAGGGGAATGACACGGCCCCCATGAGAAGGGAGAAAAAGGAGTGTGGGGAAATTAAGTAATGCAGTGATGTCAAGATTACTGACATGTATGACATGCCTGTGCTGACATGAGAGGATCTAGATTATAACCTTATTAATTTGTTCCCCAAATTCTAGTCTTCTAACCTCAACAGAAAGCAATTTTTAAAACTCATATTACACCATTAAAAAAAACCAAAACAAAACCAAGTGATGACTTCTCCTCTTTATTTCCTGCTGAAAAAAATAAAAATAAAAAAATATCTTGAACACCTAAGGATGCACATTTGGCTTACTGAAACAAGAGAGCTGCGATCACTGATGCTTCAAATGGTTCCAGGGAAGTCGGTGCTGTCTTTTCTTAAAGTTCTTTGAACGTCATTATTTTCCTACTTACTAACTCAAACGCGTACCATCTTCTCCTGCTTCTGAGCTTCTGGAGTTGAGACAGCACAAAACCACCTCTTTTCCTTCCGTAAGCCAGGGGATACACGAAGAGCTGGAATTTTAACCTGCGAGACCTTTGCCTTCCTGAGAACCAGGCAGGCTGTACTTCAGCAACTACAATCAGAAATACCTGGGGAAAAACCTTAATTTCTGTGTCTATTCTGCTCAGATCTGAAGACCGGCGACGGGGACAACATCGCCCCAGCCCCTCAGGAGGCCGCGGCCCCTCAGGCGGCTCCGCCTCCCTTATTGTTCCGCTTCCTCGGCCGGGCCCCGCGGGCGGGCGGCGGCCCCGCGCCCGCAGCCAATCCCCGGCCTCCAGCGCGGCGCGGCCGCTNTGCCCGCCGCTCCACTCCCGGGGCGGCGAACCCCTCTGCCGGTACCGTGCCATCCCCTGTTCGCCGGCAGCCGCCGAACGAATCCGCGTCTAACCGCGGGGTCGGCACAAGCCCAGGGTGACTGAGCCTTTCGATGCTAAACCCACCCTGAGGGGATATCTGGAGACAACCCCACTTCTGAAGAGCAGGGAGCGCCTGTGCTATCTGCCTGCAACAATACTGGCACCGCTGCAAGAGCCAGTTGTGGAGAACAAGGGGGAAAAATCTTCAAGATGGGCTTCCAGTCACAAAACACACCAAGAGTCCCTCATCTTCTGCTTTCTCCTACTCTTAAATTCCACCTCACAAGCAGATCTGTGCTTTACAGTAACTGTGATTCTTTCCTGAGTCCCAGAGTCGGGATTCTCACTGGAGGGGAGAAACCAACCACTCCTTAAAAAGCAGAAGAAACAGCTATTCCTATACTGCTAGCCTTGTTTTGTTGGGGGGGAGGGGGTGTTCCCTTAAAGACACTAATATTAATGAACTGCATTTGCATACATACAAGTTATTTGCCTATTGTTGTACAACATCTGTAAAGATGCTTCCTAAACTTCATGCAAAACAAGCAAACACCATATATTTATTGTAGAATGGACTTACTTCTTCTGTCCTCTCTGTTTGCGCGGCACTGAGTTTTGCCTTGGAGTTCTCTCACAAGCTCCATCGGTGCTGTCGCTGGCTTCACTCTTATTTAAAGGCTGGTTTTTCCATGGGATAACATACCCAGGAGTTGGACTGAATTGTTTTAAGTCTCCTTGTCCTAATGAGCTCCGTTCTCCACAGTAACAAAAGGCGCAGAGTTGTTCGCTGTGAAAAGAAAGATCATTAGTTCTTTTTTGGGGGGCAAAGAGCAGAGGATCCCTCACCAAAGAGGAACTTTTATGCCAGTTTAACCCTCTGTAACAAAACAATGAAAGCTCCCCGGTGTTCTCAGGTATATGAGAGCTCAGCATTGAGGTACATTATTTCCAGCTAAATTACAGTTACTTTAACAGAACTTTTTTGTTCACAAAAGTACATGTAAAATAAATCCACTTATAATATTCAAAATATCAATATAACCTTTGTGTTAAAAATTCTCTATCTCTAGACACACTCTTGCTAAGAGGTGCTGGAAAACGGGGGTGAGGAGGGAAGTGAATGCTAAGAAAATTAACACCTCATCCCCATTAAAAGAACATCACAGAAAAGGCAAAGCTCTGCGTTTTTGAACACAGAACATTGCTACACATTTACCTTTCTGTAAGCACACACCTATGTGTAACAGTGTGCAAATACTACACACCAAAATGTTTCATGAAACGTGGACGGGAAAAAGGGAGTATTACCAAAATCACAGCAACAACTATGGTCACACATGCCAGGGTATATGATATACACAAATCTAAATACCCTCATTTACTTCAATATTTGAAACCAAAAACAATACATAGAAGTTTTTCTAGAGGAAATGTATATTTACAGAACTGTGACCGCTACAATATCCCTGTGCCATTTGTGATTATGTTTTAACATGCATAACATAGCAACAGCATTGAAATGACAGCTCTGACAGCGCTCCTTGTGTCACATCATATGGAAGCTACTGAAAAATATTTCTATAATAAACATATTCACAAACTTAAAATGTGAACTTCTGCAACTAATGCAGTTTGCATTAAAGGAAGGCCATTTAACACATTTTTTTATGCTTAAATGAGCAATTTTGTGTTTTCTTCATAGTTATGCCCTTAAGACCCCAAAAAGATGCCTCAGGGAATCAGGCACTTGGAGAGAGGCTTGGTTTAGTCTGGATTCTGCTTAAATAAGTTTCAGTGCATCTGCAAGGTGACACATTTGGGTTTGGGGCACTTTGTGTTGGGTCAGTGGGTGGAAGGAGGTAAGGTGGGAAGAAGAAAGAAACTTTAAGACTAAACAACTCCTGGTATAATATTCTCTAAATCCTGGGAGGTGGGGACTACACAACGCCTGGGTGTTCCAGCAAGATGAGGACAGAGCAGCAATGGGAAAATATGAAAGTAGAAGAGGAAAATTCCAGATCAGAACAGAAGACCCTGAGAATCCAACAAAGGCTCTCAGATTTGGTTGAACATACTCTGGAATAGGTCTTTTTGCCCTCACTATAGAGCAACCTAGGGCGAAAAATAAAAGGAAGAATGAAAACACAAGGTGAATCCCACAACAAAGCCGAATACTGTTACTGATGCTCTGTAAGCAAGATTGTGCTTTCCCAAAACAGCCAAACCTTTGGGGACATGCAGGTCAGTGAGCAGGTAACTGAATGAAGACCCTACCACTGCACTGTTAGTTTACATTCATCCTCACATATATGGTCTTGGAAGCACATTCCTCACTGATCCTGCCTGAGCACAGGACCAGCGTGAGCCAGCACAACCCCCAGAGCTGATGGTAAATGTCTGGCACCCCAGAAATCTTCAGAAAAAGGTACCTCAAGATAAAAAGATGTGAAGAAAATATGGATAAACATGGCATAAGAATGGTGGGAAATTGTAATTTTTACAGCTAAACAGTATACATCTCTATTTTAAAGCTACTTTGCAAAGCGATTGAGCAACAAAGGAATTACTGTTTGAATGTCAGTGAACATAAGCACTAGACCACCAGTGAAACCTGATCTGGCCTCACAGCCAAGGATGGTAATAAAGGAAAGCAAAGCTATTTCTGCAGAGACTAGAGAGACTTGGGAGGATACTCAAGAGATTTAAACAGGCAGCACGATGGTATATAAATGGCAGCAGTTACAAACACAAGATTATCCACAGTGGAATAAATAATTATTCATACATCCTGTTAGGACAGACTATCACTGCTCATTAAAAGACTTGAGGATAATTATAACTAAATAAACAAAGCTCCTTAAAGTGAAGTTGTAGCAAATATGCAGTAATGTGAAGGTTTGTAAGGAAGAAACATGAAACAGTAATTAAAGTCCCTTTTAAAGCAGTACTATTGGAGAAAGGAATACAGGGGCAAAGCTGATTATGGCAGGTCCCGTATCACAACTTCCAGCAGTAGCTTTCTGCAGGCAGAGTGAAGTGAAACAACAGGAGCAGCGAGTTTCACAGCTACTCTGCAGCGTGGTGCAGACAGCTGTGAAGCTGTCAAGAATCATATGGTTTGTGCTCCTGCTCCAGCAAAGCCGGGGAGCGCAGCTGAAGCAAGTGCCGAAGCACTTGCCACGGGGAGGGGGCCAGGGAACCTTTTGCTGAGGTCTCAGAACACACTGATGCAGAAGTAAGGAGCAGCAGAAGGTTCCCAGACCATTGCCCAAGGGATGGTGGGGCTGAGATAGAGAGGAGAGGGATTAGCAGGGTTAAGGAATTGAAACAAACACCGACAATAAAAAAGATTTCACACTTTCTAGGGAGGGTAAGCAGAGAGTCTTCAAATTTATTAGGCACCAAAAAACCTAGAAACACCCAGTGGCAGCATACTCCTGTCAAATGCATGGAAACTGGAGAGACCCTCTGCAGGAAGCCATGGTCCTCTGCTTCCCACATGTCACACTGCTGATTTGCAATGCAGTACAAAGTGGCCAGTTCCACCACGTTAGCCTTTTAGGTTTAAGTGCTCAGTAAATATTTTAAGTTATGTCTGTATGGGCAGAAGGTAGAGGTTTTTTTATTCCTATCATCTGAGGACTGCAGAAAGTACTTACAAATCTACTTTCCATATGTCAATATGCAATTAGAGGATCTAAATCTGTGATTCAAGAAGAGCTCTCATATTGAAGATAACGGAATTGAGATACTGGCAACTCTTAAGATCAAACCTTAGATCTGTTATCATAATTAGCATATTTTCAGAACAGGCTAATTCAAAATGGGATAACAAGCAAGAGACGATGTGTCACGTATCTTTTTATAAGCTACTAAGGAAAAAAAAAAAGTTTAGAAAGCTCACCAATACTCCATTTAAGATAGATCTATCCAAAACAAAATACAAATTCATCATGATTTATAACTTCAACTTCATTCCTAAGTTTTCCCAGAACAAATACCACCTTTTAACACAGGTTTAAAATACCACAGGTAGTTTATTGCCAGTAGGTGCTTGTGTAAGTCACCTGATCCCAAAGAATTCCATACATCTGTATGCAGACAGATTTTAATACACAATGCAGAACAAAAAACATTGAGGACAAAGCAGATGTATGACTGGGTATAGGAGAATGCAGTAAGAGGCAGTAAGGGTAATATCTGAAGCTGAAGTATGTTCCTACCAAGCCACGAGATGAGATCCAGACTTGGATCTTGCTAGAAAGATCCCTTTTCTAACAAAAAATGTGTCAATCTCAGCACTCTGCCACAGCCGTTTTCTTCTACAAGTTCTTATTTCATCGAGTTATCAGATCAGTGCCTCAATCTCACAAAAAATGTACTCAACTGCTGACAATCTAAGATGCTGCAATTCTCCACAGCCCACATCCCAACAAAGGAAAACAAAACACCCTCCAGCCCCTTAATCCTGGAAGAAGGGAGAACAGTCAGTATTTCCTCTACTTGACCGATGATGACATGCAGTCATTAGGACTCATCCTAAAACACAGACTTTCCCATTGAAAGGGGTTCATTTCAACACATGCAGTATTGGGAAACTAGTTGCACAATATTAAATGACAACCAGAGAAGGAGAAACATCATCCGCTCTGCTTGAAAATATTCCATCAAAGAACTAAGGTAAAATTGACAGTCCCCAAAACTTTTTTTTTTCAATACAGAATTAAGGCTGACAACCAGGAATGCACCAGTTCAAGCACACCAAGTGCCACTGTAGTTATACTCCCAAGAGTAAACAGAAGCAACCCCTAGATGCTTCCGAGTTGAGAAATAGCACTGGGGTGTCCTGTGTCAGCCAAGGCTCCTTGAGAATAAGCAGATGTGCCATCTGACTTATGTAAACATGTTTTGTTTATGCGGTGTCCCATATCTCACAGATCTACACTTCTGTCTGCATGAGTACCCTGCTGTGCAGCTGGTGGAAGTCTTTAGGTTGGTCCATGCAAGTTAATGTGACTCTCAATAATATCAAGGAGGATTCTGCCCCTATACTCCACTCTGGTGAGACCTCACCTGCAGGACTGTGACCAGCTCTGGGGTCCCCAGTACAGGAAGGACACGGAGCTGTTGGAGTGAGTCCAAAGGAGGCCACAAAGATGATCAGAGGGCTGGAGTACCTCTGCTGTGAAGACAGTCTGAGAGAGTTGGGCTTGTTCAGCCTGCAGAACAGAAGGCTCCAGGGAGACCTTTTTGCAGCCTTCCAGTACCTAAAGGGGCTACAGGAAAGCTGGAGAGGGAATGGTTACAGGGGCATAGAGTGACAGGACAAGGGGGGTAGCTTTAAGATGATGGAGGGTATATTTAGATTAGATATTAGGAAGAAATTCTTCCTTCTGAGGGTGGAGAGGCCCTGACACAGGTTGCCCAGAGAAGCTGGGGCTGCCCGTGGATTCCTGGCAGTGTTCAAGGCCAGGTTGGACGGGGCTTTGGGCAACCTGGGTTGGTGGAGGGTATCCCTGCCCATGGCAGGAGGTTGAACCAGTTGATCTTTGAGGTCCCTTCCAACAAAACTCATTCATTCTCTACATGACCTCTCACTCTCCTCCTATTTTTCATACCTGGGTAGAAGGCAGAGCAGACTGCAGCAATATGGGCCACTGCCACCAACCCACAACTGGGTATGCAGCTGGGGGAATAAATGTCCCTTACTCATTTCCACTGGATTAACTTTGTTCCATATCTCCAGGATCTTTGTTCAGCTGAATGCCTTCGGAAGACATCGAGTAGTCTATTCTGAGAATGTCTGTCACTAAGATGCCCAAAATTATACAACCCTTTTAGTACTAAATGGTAAAGAGGCAGACCAAAGAAAATCTGCAGCCTCCTGTTCTGCAGAGAGGTGTTTAAGGTCCCTTCTTTCAGGAGAACATGAACAGGAGAATCCAACCAGGCATCCTACAGAGATGAATGGAAGCTGACAACAGCAGGAGATATAAAAACTCATGGATTCAGCTTGAGACGTTCTCCTCTTAGCTCAAATCCCTCCCAGCCTACTGTGGGACACAAATTATCAAAGAAGTTTTACTGTGCGTTCACCTTTTTTATCAAACTGCGTCAAAAGCAGAGGTTGTTGCTGATGTTTAAAGAGGAAAAGGCAACGGCTTATATTTGAGGAAACCCAAGGCATGGCAATTCCAGCAAGATCCACTTGCTATAACCATCACCTTCACATTAAACACTGAGTTACAGATGATCACTGCTTCCATGTGTCATGATAATGACTGCACCAAAGTTAAGGAAAATAATTAGATCTTTGGTTTTTTACACTTGCCATTTCGTTCATGCTTTGGGTTGATAAAGCAGGTGAAGAGGGTATAATTTGATTTTTGCTATGAGTTTGTTTTTACAGGAATTATGCAGTAATTTTCCTCAGTGTCTGGAAATGCCTCCAGGACGTCTTTTTCACACACACTTTAGTGTTTTTGAAAGGTGAAACTGAGAAGCATGAAACCTTGGGTAGTATCAGCAAGTTGTTACAGAAATGTGAAATGGTTTTAACATCTATTTTTCACAATTAAAATTAAGCTCAGCATAATGAAATGGAATATTTGGGAGCAAACCAGAACTTCAGAGCATCATTTGTAGTGATTACTGAAGCAGACTGATGAGAATTGGCCTTGAGAATTCTTCTCCCACCTAACCCTGTTAGTAGTTTTAACATATGTTAAAAGGCTAAATTAAACGCTACAGGGGAGCTACTATTTATTTAGCTGTGCCAAGTTGTCCTAATGCACAAACTACTTTGCCTTCACTCTCATTTTATGTTGTTATTTAAAGAATAAATTGATTTTCTCCTTAGTGAGGATGCACCGTTGTATCATTCATATAAATTCAAATCAAGTCCTGTAAGCTGCAGTTTAAGTGATAACAAAGATTTCTGGCTTAAAACAACAGCAGGAGGCTGTATCAGCTGTGAGTTCTAATATATGTGAAATATTCACAGAGGTGAAGTTATTCTAAAACTCAGGGGTTCAGATGAAGATTTTCAGCTTCAGCAAAATATCCTGTAAATATCTGGACCTCAATAATGAAGATTGAAAGGAAACTGCAGAGGAAAACTCGCTAGGCAGTGCCTAACAACTAGACATGGCTACAGGGTTAACAACCCAATAAATCACCATTCTGCAAGAATGATACTAAGGACAGAGAAGGATGAAAAGTGCAACATGGAGATATCACAATGAGAAAAGTGAGGAAGTTCTCAGCTGCAAGTTCCATTTAAGTGTTTGACATCCAACATCTTCTTCCAATAGAAAACAATCAGATAACAAGTCAAAATGTTGAAGTGGTTTGACACTATTACACAGAGCTGGTGTTAAAGCAGAAATCCTTAAAAAACACAAGGACAGGAGGGAGTTTGTATGAACTTCAGGTGAAGAATTTTAAAACTTCACATTTGCACAAAGCAATTAAACTGCATTAGACAATAATCACTTTGCAATTATTTGTAAACCAGCACAGCGTGAGTTCTACACCATAAAATCAACTGAAAGATACTTCTCTCATTTGAAAGAAACAAAACACTACCCTCCAACCACCAGCACCAGAACTCATCCTACTGACAATTTAAAATTTGTAAGATACAAAAATATGCTCTTTTCACTGTCCCTATGTGTCCGCTTTAATCTAAACAAATGACAAAAGCTCAGTTAGGATGTCACACACCCTAAATGCAGGAGAGGTTACCAGAATGCCAGTGTTGAATAAAGTGAATCTAGAGGTCTACTCTAAGTCCACCTGGAAATCATGAACTGACTCAAGCTCATAGAAATAAAAATAAAAAACCCATATATAATGCAACTATAGGCCTACCCGAAGGCTGATACTTCACACGATTCTGAGAGATCATTTAACTTGGGAGTGATAAAACCCAAATAAAGATATAGCAGACCTGGTGTGCCTTTGTGTGCAGAATGTCCAGTCTGTTCAAGCCAAATTCCCTTTCTTGGCAAATCGAGGCCTATCACACCCAAAACTGCATAAGCCTCACAGAGGTGGCAGCACCTCTAAGGAGGCAACGTCATGTGAACACTGAAGCAGGGTTTTAATGACTGGAATTTAACACATGACAAGTTGACTTTAAATAACAGATTTTTCAATTTAGATGAAACTTTCTTGTTTAGTCACATTAGGGAATAGGAAAACATGCTGTTCTGCATCATTCAAACTTGGTACTTTCTCTCTGGAGGTATGTTCACAGATAAGATGAAATACAAGAGTGGGTCTCTTCAGTCAAAACTGTGTTGTGCCAGACTGAAGGTTCATCCAGGCCAACGTTAGAAACTAGATAAGCAGGTGCACAGTGTATGACACAGTACTACCCATGCCTCCCAGTATTTTCAGTTCAGGACCTCCCTGAATCACCTGTGACTCCTACATAGTCAGTAATTCTCATTTTCTCTTTGATGAACTTGCCCAGCCCACTCTTGAACTCATATGTATTTTCAGCAATCCACAACATCCTTTGGCAAAGATTTCCACATCACTCTAGACAACTATCTGCTGTGCAAAGAAATCTCCTCCTTTTATTCTGTATCTAATCCCAGACAGTTTCATCAGGTGGCCCTTCCTGCATTAAAACCACCACCCTCCTCATGCCACCCGTGATTTTGTAAGCATCTTCCCTTCCTCCTCCAACCCCTTTTACAGACTGAAGGTCCTAGCTTACCTAACTGTCCCCCACAGGGAAGCTACTCCATGCCTTTCATCACCCTTTTTGCTCCTCTATGAAGCTTCCTATGTTTTATGAAGATACACATAAAACACATTAATAAATTGCCTGTACTTTCACTCAGCTGTGAAATGGAAGCAAAGGAAGGAATGATGAATGAACGGGTGGAGCTTGACACAGGGTTTGCTGTGTAAGGGAAGTGGAAGATGGTGGGGAAACAGGAATGTGGTGTGTGATACAGGCCACACAAAAAACCAAAGGAAGCAGGAAGAGAACACAGCCTCATCCAACAAGGAAAATGAACAAGAATATGTAGGAAGAGATGAGAAGAATTATCAAACACCTGTCTGGGAGCCACTGGAGATGGAAGGAAAATGCAGATCAGGCAAAAAGACAAGAGTCTGACAAAGAAAGCTGAAGGGCAAAAACCCAACCCAGAAAAGGTGACATTTGGAAGAAATGAGAAGAGAGTCACTCAACACTGGAACAGAATTAAAGACCCCAGACTCTCAACATTGCTTGTGATTAACGTGTATCTGTGCAATCCTCCAACAAAGCAGGAATCCCATCCACTTCTGTGCTTGGTCTACATGGGACACTGTAACAAGTACTGTCATCAGTCCCTCGGCCATCAAATCCTGCTCATGGGATGCTTCTGTCTGACTGCCATCTCCCAGGGGAAAGAAAGCCCCTGGGATTTCAGCAGGACAGATCCAGATGGAGACCAGCATCCTTGGTAGGATGGGACAGAGACAGGAAAACTACCTGAAAACGTCCATTTTAAGATGAGAGTGGGACTCCAAAACCAGGAGCACCTGCTCATATAGGGCAGGAGACATTTCCAAGTATGGCTTCTGTGACTGTACAGTCTTACGTAACAGATTAATTCATGGAGCAATGGTCTGTGCAATTTACAGGTGTTGATCATGGGTGATCATGCCATTGATCACAGGTGTCCAATCTCACAATGCCCAAGTTCCACATGAGAGCATTAAACACATGGTCACAATGTCAACTGTTCAACCTAAGAAAAAGGCAGGATTAAGACTGCCTGTGAAACTTCTCTCTGGCCCTGTTTGTGCAATACATCTTCGGTGCGTCAAGCAAGATGTGGACCATCTGCAGAAAGCACAAAACAGCAAGAATAATCAGAGCTCAAGAAAACATCATCTACAAAGAAAGTATGAACAAACTTGGGATTTGTGTTGTGAAGTAAAGCATGCCTTTAGCACAAATCTATCCTTTGTTATCCTTGGCAGATGGCACAAGTAGTAATGGGATAAACCCAGAATGGGAGAGAGTGGGTTAGATATGAAGAAAGTGTTTCCAACAGTCAAAACAAAGAAAAGACTGGAAGAGACTGTTTAGGGAACATTTGGAGGTTTTATTATCAGAAGATTTAAGAGGAGTTTATGCAAACTTCTGTCAGGAATGACAGCTGTACATACCTGCCTTGGAAAAGGAGATTACCTAAATGACTTCCAAAGGCCCCGTTCTGCCCTGTGAATCTAAGAGTGAGCTCCCACAACCACAATCTGCCATAAAATTCTTGAGACCATTTCCCTAGCCAATGCATGAACAGAAGGAAGGACAACAAGGAAATACTGGATTTTTTTATCCCTTTTTTTCAGTGTGTGGTCTCAGACTTTACCTACTGACAATATTCAAATTGTGCCCTTCAAGCCAAATCAGTAATTAAGCTATGGGATAGACTGGTCATTGATATACAAGAATGAAATATTACTTCACTATCATTAAATAATTTAATTTTGTAACATGAAAGAATGCCATCTCCCCTCTGCAGACACAAAAGTCAATCACTGACTTCAGCAGAAGATCTTGTTGCTCCCCTGGATCTAGATCTGTATGCGTAAAGGCAGAACTCTGCATGATTTCAAGCGCCCTGCTTTGTGCAGAAGGTCCACTCTCTGCAGAAAGAATTCTTCTAGAAAAGTGTTCATGTAAAACTACAAACTGCATCCTAACAACTGTGCACTGAAAAAACAATCACAGTTTCAAAATTAATCCTTAAACTTCCATCTCCTAAGATAAATGCTTGACTCTGTAACTAACAATTTGCAAATGTATTTTTATATTAAATATTTTAACTCCCTGGCTAAGGATCTAGCCTGTCCCTCCAGTGTTATTCTGTCCAGATTATTTAATCTCTCTGCCACTCTGTAACTTTTTTTCCAGGCAGTGCTGCTCTGCGTGGTTCAAGTTTTGTAACACACTTTCTCAAAAAAAAAAAAAGGAGAAAATAAAAAATAAGGAACAAAGATAAAGAAGTTCACTGGTACTTTTTCACTATTTTCTTTGTTCATTCAATCAACAGATATTCATCAACCACTTCTTTTAAATTGAATAAAGCACCCCAGCCCTTCATTTCCAGACTCCAAATTTGATCTCGGTAGCACCAGCAACAGAACAAGGGGGAGTAGCGCAATGGGTCTGGAATGAAAATTATGTGCTTTGTGTAATTACAAGTGAAGCAGGAAAGCAGGAAGGTGTGTTGCCAGGGATTTTTTTGTAGTTTTAGTGAGTCTCACAAGAGCAGATATTCAGCAGCCCAAAGTACCAAAACCAAAAGAGCCATGTGAAACTCCCAGCTTCTACTTATTTTAAGAATGTTGATTTCATGATGATGACAAAAGGACTGAAAATGTGCAGTTATTGCCATTTACAGGCTCTGAAAGTAGACAGAAAGTAAAGTGAATCAAAAGGTGTTTTGTTCTTCTATGAAATTGTGTTTCTAGGCCGTTCTTGTTAGCTTTTAATGCTGGGTGTTGACAATGTGGGAAACAGAGGAGGAAGGTAGCAGTGGGCTGTGCTGCAAGGCGCTGCTGGTTTCTGGCTGCTTGCCTGCCTCACGGGCTGCACTTCCCCTGCGCTCTGCAGGCAGCACAACCAAGAGAGCCGACTCCTTTCGGAGAAGCTGGATTCCACTCAGCCATAAGTCCTGGGCTTGACAGAAGCTTCTCACAAGGCTTATAAAAAGAAAAAGGGAACAACCAAAGGAAAAGGCTCTAAAACCCATGACGCCCATGATATATAAGAGCTGGCAGCGTTACTTTTACCACTGCCGGGCTTGACAGTTTGTCTTTGCTTGATGGTATCGCCCCTCCCCACATGTGGTCAATAATTCACTCCTTTCTGAGCACACACACACACACACAAACACACACTCTTCACCCCTTTCAAGCCTCCCTAACCCAGTATGGCTCTGATCCTATGGATTTTAATGCTTTTTAACACCTTGCTTTCTGAGCAGTCATCCTACATCCACCACCCCAATCCCACATGCAGTTAATGGTTCTCTTGGACTCCCATATCCCACCTCTAAAGGGTGACCATCTTTGGTCATTGACCATCTTCTCTCTCACCTTTGTCTCACATGTTTTTAATTTAGCCAGTCTCAGGAAGGATCCAGATAAAGATGCCACCCAAGTCAAGCTGTGGCAAACGTCTGTTACTGACATCCCCATCCTAATTCTGATATACCCTAACATGTTAAAATCACTCCTTTTCAGTAGCTAATTCATTATTTCATGTATAAGATTTCATTTTATGCTGTCTCTTGTGCTTCTCTAAATTCTTATTCTTTGCTGCTGAAGACAGAAAACCAGAATTGTCTTACACTCAACTCTGAAAAAAGCAATGCAAAAGTAGCTCCACCTACACCTGCATCTACTCGGTGGAGACTTTGGTTCTTTTCCATATTCTGGGAAATTTCTGCACTGTCTACTATAATATACTCCCATAACTCTCCTATGTCTCACATACCTAAATTTATTTCTAAACATATAAATGTTTCCACTGGATTAAGTTACCTATACTGGTAACTGAAAAGCTTACAAAAAAAAATAAATAAAGAGAAATGAAGCTGATGAGTAAGATACATTTGGAAATCAGGTCCAAAACGACTTCCTCAAGTTACAGATTTTAAAGTATGTAAGGAGTCACACCTTGTCCTAAATCTTGATTCAGTTCCTCCCCTGGTACACAACCAAACACCATCAGTGTGTGTTATTTCATTCATTTTCTCCTAAGAGAACAGGGATAAGCCACTCAAAACCCAGCCCTCCTACCTCAGCCCAGCTCGGTGCCCATGCCAGCACACCATTGATCAAGAAGTCTCAGATCAGAAGACGCTTTCTTCTTTAAATTGAAGACAAAGTGCCAAAAAGCCCACACCCTTGAAATCTATTTTTATCACCCACTGTTACTCCACATCAGTAACTTCTGGAACTCACACCAATCCTGCATCTAAGTCTGGAACCAAATCACCCAGGATCAGAGAGACCTATGAGGCCTCATCAACTGTTCCACATCTCCTTAACACAATACTTTCCCCAACGTCAGAAACGGGGTCTCCTCACTGTTGTGTTAAATAAATAATAATAGCACATAGCTTTCTAAGGGCCAGAGCAATGGGCCCATAACAGACTTTCAATCTTGACTAATCCAAGTTAATAAAGTTGTAAAGAAGACTAGAGAGTGCAAATAAGGGCTGGTACAGGACAGTGCAGAAGTTTCTTTACAAGACTGTTGTCCAGCTTTTAAGAAACAAGTTTATGCTTACAGAAAGTACTGTAATCAACTGTTGCTGGTAACAAGAAGAAAGTAACCTTGAGAAGAACAGAGAGCAGATGATCCAAAACACAGTCAAAGAAAGAACCAAAACAGCTGTTCAGTTCAAGCCCTCTACATATTTACTGCAATTTAATGCCAGCTTTGGCAAATTCCATTTGGAACTGAAATTTGTATTTATTCAGCTATACACACAAGATCTATGTAACAGAAATTCTCTGTAAAATGGGAATATACACACAAGATTTACCTAACAGAAATTCTATGTAAAATGGGGATTAGCTCTTCAAGTAAGGAAGTTTGAGAATCTAAGACATGAGAATTATTTATGCAGCAAAATAAAATTTTGTGTCTGTAAAAATATGATCTATGCTGGATTAGGGGAAAGTAAAATGATGATACCAATTGTCTCCAAGTCTGTCTAGTAGCTGGTAACAGCAATCTCTGCAGCAGAGGAGACCTGCTAATGGGTTAATAGCTGTTGTAGGGGCTTCAGTGGAGAAGCTCTGTTAGAATTCTCTGATACTGTTTCAACAGTGATCATAGGGAGTGTGTTTTGCTTTTCTTCAAGTAATGTAATTAATACTTTCACGGCTTTTGGGTAATTTATATTGGTAACAAGTGTTTAAAGTTACAAACATTTTCTGTATTATAAATTCTGAGTTGAGGAAGAACCCAGCAGAAATGACAAGAGATTTTACTTTGTTCCCTAAAATACAGGCATACAAGCTGAAGCTTCAGAAATAATTTTATATGGATTTGCCAATACACCATTTTCTTAGTAGTCTGTAATCACATTTTATCTCCTATCACATATGTCTGTTTTAATGTAAACAACTCGGATGCTGTAATTCAAGGGTTTGCCAGTGTAGTCCAAGGGCAAAACTCAAGGAATGTGCTTTTCACCTTGATCTCCCTACATGCCAATGAAGCCATCAGTCTCAAGCACAAGCTGCTGCTGCCAGCTCTTTAAAGCACCAGCAGCACGTCCCAAGCCTGCACCCCAAGCACTCTGCACCCCACTACCCAACTGTCAGCCCTGCCCCTGACTTGGCACCTGCTTCACAGAATCACTAACCTGGTTTTAGCTTCCACACCCACGGAGGCAGTGGAGCTCGCAGACTCCTCAGATACTGAGCGCTGAAGGACTGGTGTTAGCTGCTTGGTGCTGTCCACTTCCGTTTGGGCATCCTCTTCTGCAGACTGCTCCTTGACTTCTGTTTAAAAACGTAAGAATAACATTAATTTATGGACTGATTGGTTTATTTATTATGTTTCTTTATTTGGATGATAAAAACATCTGTAAGCTTTCTCTTGTGCTTCACACATCCATTTTATTTATAGATAAACCAATGTAACTGTTCTCAGACACACCAACATTTCAGAAGTAGGAAAATATTATCCTTCTTATCTAGCTAAACCCTGAAATTGAATGTCTGTAAAGTTACATCCCTAGCACAGCATCCCACTATGAATGAAAGAAGGTCAATAAGTAATGAAGAATGGAGCAGAGGGAAGACAAGCTTTACATTCGGGATTGCAGTTTCAGACAATCTCATTCCCCCTGCATCCCCTCCCGTTCACCTGCTCTCTCATCCCAGAACAAACAGAAGGATGAGCCCACTCAGCTGGGGTGTAATAAACCCTTTTCCCTCACAGATTAGCTTTAATTTGGATCAGTTCCCTGCACTAGTTCATTCCTGACTACACTTACTCTATGCTGGCACGGGGATGGGGAGGTAAAGGAAGGAAGGACACAGTTTGCGCCAACTTAAATGTCATTCAGAACAGCACAAATAGAAGCAATTTTTGCAGCATCCTTTTAATTACAATTTGTTGTTAGACATATACATCTCCAGCTCACAATGCCAATATTTGCCTAGGAAGTTTGTTTCTGCTCACAATCACAAAACACCAGGTCGCAGCTATGTGTGGAACTTAAATCCCATTCCATGTTGGTTCTCTCCTTTGCACCGAGCAAGCCAGGGATTTGCCAGGAACAAGGGTCTGCAGGGTGTAGAGCAGTAACATTTGGTATTTCCACACTCTGCCATACTTGGGTTTTGAACCCCCGGTAACAAAATTCACGGGAGTCTGGCAGATGTTCTTCAATGTACCCAGCTTAAGGCACTACTGCTGCCTCTTGTCAGGTCCCACAGCCGCTACATCTGTCCCCACAGCAGAGCCAGAGTGAGGAACTGTGCCTGGGTCACACACCTCCTAAAACTTCCAGTACACCCAGGTTTGAGCTAAGAGGCCAAAGCAACATATTATTCAGAGGATTTAAGCATAAGACACACTCACTTCCTCAAAAAAATAATACAGAAAAACTAAAAATATAATCACATATTGCAAAGGATAAATGGATCGAGTGGAGAAATAGATGAGTAGAAGAATCTGTGACACGGGTGGGCGTGCACAAAAACCTGTGACAAGCTTTAATCTCATTTATCAGAACAATAAAAGAAGAAAATCCTCAGAACATAAAACCACACAGCTTGGTCTGTAATCTTGAAATAATATGCCCGCTAGAGCACATCGAGATGGGGACATCTTTCTTGTTTGATGTACAGAGATTGAACTCAAATTAGTCTTTAACCTAGAGTGAACTCATTTAGGAAGACAATGTGTAATGTTTAAAGCCCTCAATGAAGGCATCTAAAACACACCAAACCACGAAATTAAGAAAAAAAATAATTCAAAAGGAGTAAGAAATCCCTGTTCAGGACTCTGTGTGACAGATATTTGGACTGGTGTAAATTGGAAACGCTTCACCTATTTCAGTTATTCAGAAATACACATTCATCTGAAATATACAATCAATGTATTTCATCTGAAATGTTTCTGGACATCTGAAACATCCAAAAATTGCTACCTGTCCAAAAGCCAAATCACTCGCATTTAACCCAGTCTACCAACCTATCCTGAAAGAACAAAACAATGGACAATCATCTGACACTAAATAAATACCCTGTTGGGAACACGTGCCTTGTGATAGCAAATGGCTCCATATAGAAAACAAAATAAACCCAAACCAAACCTCACACCCTTAGTGTTTGACACGTCTGAGCAAACAATCCCTGCAATCGTTCCTGGACGAAGATTCCTCAAACAGGCAGCATCCAGCAGAGCCATTCATAAGGGTCAGTAGTGAATTTCCAAACCATGTTGGATCTGAAAGATCGGTTTAGTAACCCCACAATTTTTTAAGTACAGCCTCAACAAAGAGCACAAAACATAAGCACCTGTAAGACAGGCAGATGCCTAAACACTAAAAACAAAACCCACAACACAGCCCAGGACAACCACACATGAAGCACTCAAGGAAAACCACCAGAAATTGCGGCCTTGCTCTGATCTGTCTTGGCGACTTTATTTAACCTAGTTAAGCTCTGCAAAAGGAACTCTGCTTTATTGTGTGCCTGCAGAAACTTTGAAGTAAGCAAAAGCCATTTACTCTTTGCCAGCTTTCATCTCATTATACATTAATGGGCACCCGTTACACTGGAAAGGCAAAGTTCACGGCCGCTAACTCATTCTCAAGAACTCTGGACTGTGGGAGAAGACACAGATTGTTTCGCTACACATGACGACTGTATGAGCTTAGATCCTTATGGTGCTTTTCCCCCTGCTGTTTGCTTCCTTAGAAAAGGGACCCAAATTATACTAAATGAGACAAACAACATCTCAACTGCTGTCTCTGCAATAAACCAAACTGTGTCTCAATATGCCGTTGGAAGAGTGAAAACACGGTGCTCACCAAGCAGAATGAAAACAGCGTTTATGTGAGTTGTGCATGCCATACTTCCAACTCAGTGAAAGTTTTCCAACAGAAGATTAAAGAAGGACAGAAGTAATGCACTTCCATGTGTCAAACTCCTAAGAGATGGGAGTCCGGCATGAGATTTCGAAGGGACAGCAGATACTCACTGCTGCCTCAGAGATGTTCTTGGAAGCATCTGGCACAATACATTAGCCACTTCTCACTGTATTTAATGAACATGCATCAGATTTGGTTATGGTATCCCACTTTGAAGCTTCTGGGAATGAAGTAACCATGAATGATCAATAAATGTAAAGCTTGTCTGCAGATTCATATATAAGACTTTATTTTGCATCCTATTTTCACTACCATTTCTGTCACAATGAAAGTCTTCCCACGTATTATGAGTTGAAGGGACAACGAGAATTTAAAAAGCTAAGTGCACGATTAACAAATGTCTCCAAGTTATTTTTTAATGTCACTAGCATTTACTAAAGCATTAGAAAAGAATGGTTTGGGTTGGAAGGGACCTTAGAGATCATCTAGTGATCTAGGAAAGACTGTATCAAAAGATTTTTTTTTTATTATCTGAAGACAATTACATCAATAGCTCTTTCCTACCTGATTGGTGAGGACAGAAAGAGCTTCTTCTCTTATTAGGGTTAAAAAAAATTCCTGAAAGTACAAGGACTAAAGTTCCTTTCCACACAGGCCACCAAACAGGTTGCAACTTCCACACGCTTTCCAACTGAGGTAACATTCATAGATCACAGCATGCTGAGGCTGGAGGGAAGCCCAGAGGTCACCTTCTCCAGCCCCCAGCTCAACGCAGGCCACCAAGACACCACTGCCCAGGACTGTGCTCAGAGAGTCACCAGAATCAGTAAGGTTTACAGCATGTGTATTAACTTCCTATTTTGATGAACCCTTTCATCACATTTGCCTAAGTAAGGTGCATACACTGGGCTCTGGGCTGCAAAGACAAGCCTATGCTTTACATTGTTTAAGAAGTAATTAGGAATTTTTCAAATGAGGGGGAAAAAATTCTCTATAAAATTTCCATATTTTAGGCATTCCAAAATGTTTTCTCTTAATAACTACGTTTATTCCTCTTCCTAGAGCAGAATGCAGCAAATACTTGAAGATAATAACAAACAGAACAGACCATTCTCAGCGCCTTACGTGGATGACCCACCTTCCTAAAAGTAGTTGGTCTCCTTCCTTACACATCCTCTCTAGAGGTCTGTAACGTTCAGAGCAATAGCTGTGCTGACAATTTCCTCTTTTCCTGCTCTATCTTCAGCTGCCTTAGGAACACCTCATCCAAGCGCCATCACGGGACGCGCGGGCTCACGGGTGGAAGCCCTGTGTTTTGTAAGCCTGTCTGCGGCAGAGGTTCTCTTGCAGACCATCACAGCATGCTCGTGGCAAGGAGGAGCCCGGGGAAGGCTGCGATTTTGTTACATCATGACACAGTTCTCTGAGGATGTGATGAAGCAAGAGTGATGAAGCAACACCCACTTAAGATCTAAAATGTTATTTTGTTATTAACAAACCTTTTGTTTTCTAGTCAATCACAAGAGGCTCTCAGACAAGTCACTTGGGTAAACCTGCATAGGAACCTGGAAGGAGATACATGTGGTGGCTCTGCCATGGCCATCGGGGCAAAAAGACATCAGCATGTACAAAAGTGGCCTAGTTTGGTTTTGGTTTGGTAAGTTATAAACTATTTTCCAAGTCAAAACAAAAAATACATTAAGAAGGCTCTTTAAAATCTTACAACAACAGAGAGGGAGCTAAGAATCAAAACAGCTGTCACAAACATAATTATTCTGCTGCTGTTTAAATGCAGAGTTGGCTGGTTAGCCAGCAAGGTGACTGGTTGCAGCCCTGCTGTCAAACCTACTTCTAATTTGGTTGCAATAAAGTAAATTCCACCAGCTTCTAAGACTTCCAGTAAGAAGAGTACTGCAGGCTGAAAAATACCACCATCATCAAAGGCAGCAGGGACATTCTGGGGCCTACCTCCAGTGTTTCTCACAGGGAAGTTCAACAAGAGGGGATAACGTACTTTTAACCATCAGATACAATTGTTTTCTCACAACAAAGGGCATCAGAAAATAGCTAACAGGAGGAGGGGTTTTACCCAGCCTTGCAGGAGTCTACAAAAGTATAAACACCACCGAAAAGCTTCAGTTTCTAGTAGCTTAGACAGATAAAGGAACAGCATCATCAACAGTATGAAAAGAAATCTTAACCAGGGAATTTAAATTACGACCTTTAAAAGCCTACCCAGCACAAGAACCAGCAACTTTCACTCACTGTCCTGCTAGCAACAAGTTCCCACTAGTCTGAGATCACAACCCCATTACTATTCAGGCCTCAAGTTATTAGGAACATCACCTCTCCCACCAGCATCTGAGGAACTCACACTGCCATGTACATAAGACCACTTCTGTGCAGAAATATTTCACATCCTGTAAGTTATAAACTACTATAAGTTATAAACTATAAATACTAACAGGTTCTAGAAGCTGACTGCATGGGAACTGGCAAACAGGCTGCGACTAACCCATCCCATGCAGGTCACCTACAGCCCTTCCCATCGCAGAGAGCCACGCCAAGGTCTACCAGAGGTACAGAGAGGGTGATGATGGCTGCCTATAGCTCCCAACATCACTTGGGCTGCGCTGAAGTTTGAAGACAAATATTCCTTCCTCCTAAAAACATAACCACTGGGAAGAGAAGCACACTGAAGCCTGAGCGCCGGGGTAGTAACTCCATGTATGAACCACTGCTCCACGGACAGAGGTGTACTTTCTTTGTCTTAGCACCTTTCACTGTCACATCAGAAGCGTTTGGTTGGGGGTTTTTTGCAAGTGTCACACATGTTGTGTTGTCTTTTAAAACCACCACTTACCCATTTTTCCTATCCCAAGGACATCACAGTGATTTACTTAATGCGACAGTTGTTATGTGGAGATGAGAAGAAAGCCTGTGGTTCTTCTTTGTACATTTCTGTGTGTATTTTGATACTTTTCATTCACACACAAAACTTCCCTTTGTTAAATACACTTTTACAGAAAATAACTTTGTGCAAATTTTGCACTGGTTATAAAATAAAAATAAGGTTTTCAATTTAGGACTATTTAAACTATAATTTTGGTCACCTTAAACACAAAACATCATATTATGGATAACCAGCTCCCAGTGATCCACAACCGAGGAACTTCCTAAGCTAGGGCTGACATCCAACAGCACTCATCTGATTATTTTCCCATGAATTTGTTCAAGTCTTTTTGAAACCCATGTAAATTCTCCCTGCCCAAAGCATCCATTAGCAGTGAATTCTATAACTGAAGTAGATGCTGAGTGCAATGGCCACTACCTTTGTGATCTGAACATGACCTGATGTCCCCTAATTTCTGCACTGCAAAACAAAATGAATCATCACTCCTTGATCATTTTCTCTGTACCACTCATCACTTTGTGGGAGCCTATTAAATTCCTGCCCAGTCATGTCATTTCAGGCTGAAGACTTTTACCTTAACTGATCCCCACACAGCAGCTATTGTTTACTTCTTGTACTTGTTGCTGGCCTTTCCTGTACTTTCCCAATGGCAGCTCGGATTTTTGGAGAAGGGGAAGAACTGCACAAGGCATTTAACATGCAGTCAAAGTTCAGGTTTAAAAAGCAATGATGTTAAAAAAAAAAAGAGAAAAAAAAAAGAAAAACCCACAAAAAACCCACACTAATGCTTTTCTGCCCCCTTTATCCCTTTGCCAATAATTCTCAGAATGTTATTTCCTTCTTCAATTTATAAAAGCTACCTCAATTCTTGGAAGAACTACAGCACCACTTGCTCTGGTAACAACAGCGATTTGAGAGTCAGTTTTTGTTTATACAAAATTAGGAAGGTGATTTTCCCCTGTGTGTTCTTTTACACAAACTACTACAGAATTTCAGAGTCATTTCACTTACCATGGCCAGTCTCCCTCACCTTGCAAGTGGGTACCTCTTAATACCCTGAGTAAGCTTAATGCTCCCCTTTTGTACCCGACCTAGAAAAGGGTTACCAGGACAGATGCTTATGAGACTCCGAAGCCAACCTGGTCTATACTATGATTTTAGTTAGTATGTATTAATTCATTTTAATTAGGTGGGGCAAGAGTCTCAGTTTATCTGATAGCTCTTCTACTGTTCTACCCAACAGGTCCACAGAACTAAAACATCCACAAAACAGCAATGCTTCCAGACAGCAAAGGAGGTCACAGCTCACAAGACACATGCTACTATTTCCATATACTTGACTGACAATGCCAACATAAATTCCCTGATCATGTCACTAGTGACACAGCAACAGCACCGTTAACCTTCAGTGGAATATTCTGGATCCTTGAAAACTCATCCCAAAACCTACTGGTGATACTTAGCAAAGCATAGTTTGACATCAAAACTGCAAAAGTAATATTAAATAAATAAGAAAAAAAAAGTTCATTTCATAAATAACCTCCACAATGAAAAACTCAATGAGGTTAGAATTTATTTGGAAATAATAGGTTCTACCTACTACAAAATAATCCACCTACTTTCCAAATACCTGTGATGGAAGGATCAGTCAGAAGGAAGTAAAAAAAAAAAAAAAAAAAAAAGTCTGTTTTTTTTTCTTAATGGCCCCTTTTAAGCCTGCATGATGATAAGTATTATTACCAAGTAAGCCTTTAATAATATAAAGGCAAATATAAAATATCATCCCATTACATCTGTTCTCCTATTACAAACAAATTACGACAATACAAAGAAAAATAGTAAGATGCTATTAATAATAAGATACTTCAGTTCTGCTAATTTTTCCAGTGACCAGACAGGCAGGAGTCAGCTGCGTAAGAAAAAAGGAACTACTCCTTTTATAATGAGTCCAGGGAATATTAACTGCTTTAAACGTATATTTAAATACATTTTTCCCCAAATATGCATGGGCAAATTTAACCTACAGGCAATGTTCTCAGTGGTGTCAATTCTTCCTTTTATTAATTTTAGAAGTGACATGAGTGATAAGGCCAAGGTATCTGTTTGAAAAGTACAAAGTGGATTTTAAAACGTCTTTGGCATTCATGAGTCAATGAGAGCTTTTGCCATTGATTCACACAAACCAGGACTTGCTCTCAGGTGTTTTGTCTTAGTGGGAGGCTCTACTCAGTATGGTTCATACCACTGCAATTGATGACTCTATTTCCTCTATTAAGTAGGATATTGCAAGACTTTTTTCCTCTAGAAAAGTACTTTTCAGCCTGCTTCAAAGCTCATGAGATTCTGAATTAGTCCCAAATTTTGTGGTGGCTTTTACATGGATAACATTCCTCCATTGAGACAGGTTTGTTTCCAATCCTCCTATGCTTTGCCCAGAGACAAAAGAAGCTGATTAGAGGGAGGCTGATCTTCAGGGAGTTAAGGTGAAGTCCAACAAGAAATCAACTGTCCAGGCAATGTCACGAGGTCTTACAGTAACATTACTACAATGATAATGCACACAAAAAGCTATTGGTTGATGAAATCATCCAGATTCTTTTATGTATTATCAGTTCTGAAATCTCCAGACACCAGGGGAAAGTAAGGGGATGCTATTAAGTAGTAAGTTATTTTAAGAATTGGTTGACATGGTACAGATAGTAAACATAATACCTGGTGGGATTTACTATGACTTTCCCAAGAGACTCCGCAGTTAAACAAACTTATTTCAATGCAAGTCTCCCAGATCTGAAACTTAGCATTTTACATGGCATAGGGACAAGAAGAATTACAGACTCTAGGGATCAGTTGGGTATTTTACAAGTGTTCTCAAAAAAAACAAAAGAGAGAATAACTGAGAACCAAGTAATAAGCAAGAGGGACAGGGCTGATGGGTAAAAGCAACCCATCCTAAGACTGACAAGAAGATAAGAATCTAATGTTTTGATAGAAGCAATTACCAGCACCATTTTTTTAGGAAAGAGTTGACTTAGCTTCCAACAGGTCTTTTCCAAAATCCAGAATTTCCTTATTCCAATCTCAACTCCCCTTCTCCTTCCATCCTTAAGGCTTCTACGTTCAGTTACACCAAAGTGAACACAGCACTTGGCAGAAAATGGGCAGGGCTCGGAAATCGCTGTCGTTGGCGGGGATAATAACCCAGACTGAAATAATCAGAGCAGCACACAGCTTACCCTGCTTTGCTTCCAACTCTGCCTCTTTTTACATATGAGATTACAGCATTTTGTTAAGGGTTGTAACTTGTTTTCTGAACTGCAATTAAAACTGCCGTGCTTCAGCATTACAAAACAGCCTCTTCAGGAAGAAATTTTGCTCCTTTTTTTATTTTTTTAAACTGTATAAACATTTGTGTCAACATTACAAATGGAAATGATGAATTTTTAGTAATTACACCCCCTCCCCCTTGTTTTTTTCCCCCATAAAAGATCTGACAACTAGAAAACACCCCTTTACTCTAGATGGGATTATATGGGGCATCCCCTTTTTCCCCACCGTGTAAGGAAAATTCTCATTCCTCTTGCATTGTTCCCTTCCCTAAAAAGTAGATCTCATTATACTGAACACAACAGTAATATCATGGATTTCTTTCATTCTATGAAAATTAATTCACAAAAGGGCACCAGTTATGATAGACCCAATAAACAAAACAAAATAGAAACAATCTTCCAAGCCCAAACAAGCAAGAAATAAAGCCTCGCATTGTGAAAGAATTCCAGATTATTCTCAACACATCTGCCAAACAATGGAAAAGAAGCTGGAAATAAGGAGAGTCAGAATATGTCTGAAGTCACACGTCAAGATGTTCAGATGATCTCATTTTGAGTTTTGTAATATTGCTATATTGTGGTTTGGTATGCCAACTACTACAGCAAATTGTTGGCAGGTCCACTATTTGCAAGAAAACAAAATAAAATTTCCATTTTGTCAAAGTAAAAAATCATAAACTGGAACACAAATATATTTCAATTTGACTAAGGCAGTTTTGCACGGAGCAATAAACTGGGATTACTCCTCTCTCACATTAGTATTGACACAGCTAAGCCCTGCGAAGGTGCTGTAGAGGCAGCAGCCTTTTCGATTAATAAGATTAAACTTCTATCGAGTCACACGGTGCTCAACTTTTAAATAACAGAACTGCAATTCTGTCTCTATCAAACTGCTCATGATGGAAATGCTCTTTCATGCCTATGCTGGCTCCCCCTGTAAAAATGGGATTTCACACCTATATATTTTTATTAGGCCTCCTCTTTTCACTGAGGAGCACAGTTTGCAAAACCACATAGGGCTTGGCACTGAAGTGTTGGTGCATCATTTCCAGCAGCAGACCCAGCAGAGTCTTTGTCTATCAGGATTTCTAGCAGAGTGTTCCACTGCTGCCTGTACCTTCAGACATGAGCATGAGTCCTCTGTGACAGCCAGGATGATTCTGATGAAGGATAATGGGAAGACTTATCTATATGCACTCTTGGAGCCTTAAAAATCATTATCTGTGTCCCTCTCTCCTCCAAAGTAAAAACTGCTCTCAGATTTCTGTTGAGGAACTTTGTTAATAATGACATGTAAAGCAAAAATATTCAGCTATCGCTAAATTCCCTACACAGTAGTGTTGTAGCAGTTGTTAAGCTTGAATTTCTTTGGGATTTTTTTTTAATATATTTAAAATTTACAAAACATACAACTTAATAATCACACTTTCTGTTCCCTTCTCCGATTTCCATGAGACTGTTTCTACCACAGGGGATAGGATGGGTAATGAATGGATTATAGCACACAATTAGAAACAGCCTTCCTTCCCCCTACTCGGTTTTGCTACAGACAAATAACTGCTACTTTTTCACTTTCAATTTTAGTAACAGGTAATTACCTACATGGATAGTCTTTTTTGAGATTCTACAAGTTCACTACTACCAGCCCTTTATCATTACACAGAATAAAACAATGCAGCATCTTTACATTAAGCTTTAATCTAGATACCCTCCACAGACAATAAATAACACTTAAATTCAACACAAGTTGTCACTAAACCCTCAGGACACTCCCCAAAGCCTCATGTCTCAAGTACAAAGTTTTCTTAACATCCTTCACCATTTCGCAAGTAAGAAGCAAGAGACCAGCACAGAGTCAAAAGCTCATCCTCCATCTGCTTGAGAATTTATGGCTTTCACCACTGCAACCACATTCTTGTGTGGTCTATATAAGATGTTGCTACAAAAATGGGTCTTTTGAGATCCTCTAATTGTTACCCGTATCAATCTACACTAAACACAGGCTCTACCTGCTTTACTTAGCAGCTATAAGAGTAATTCAACAACTCCCTTAACTCAGCCAGCATTTCCATGGAACTGCCACCCTGACCACCAGCCCTGGCTCTCAGCATGACAGTGCTTCCCTCCACTTGGCTCACTGTAGGGCCACCTAATTAAATTTATAAACCCTTACGTCTCAATGTAGGCTTATTTCTGTCAAACCAAAAAACTT
Source organism: Heliornis fulica (assembly GCA_013399135.1). Classification (NCBI taxonomy): domain Eukaryota; kingdom Metazoa; phylum Chordata; class Aves; order Gruiformes; family Heliornithidae; genus Heliornis; species Heliornis fulica. Next base: position 28,917 of record VXBZ01005680.1, on the reverse strand, counting down.
CCGCCAATTGGCCATGGCTTCATCTTTCCTGGCAGGTTTCATCCTTCTACACACATTCAATCCCTGGTTAAAAACAGGCAAATGGCTACAGACATGTGCCTGGCAAAGAGATGACAGTTTTTCACCATGGCCTTTATCTCGTGTGTTAGCTCATCTGCTTGTCTTTTCAGACTCTTAACCTGCCAGAACAGAAATCACAAACTGTTATCCCGGTACTCAGTCCAGTACAATGAGATCCCTCTGGTAACGGAAGCTTTTGGGTACTATCACAACAAATATTTACAAAAGCAAGAACAGAGATCTATCCCATTTCCTAAGCAGCAGTGGGAAGCACTAAGATTTGGTTATCCCAGTTATCCCTTTCAGATATAATCTGCTGCAGTTAGCTGAAGATACAGGTCGAAGAGTAATATATATTTTAGCAGGTATTCTAAAAATAGCAGCTACTGATTTGGGGCTTTTGTTAAATACAAACTTCCCAAATCAGAAGTAAAAACACCTACCTAACTACACTGTGGCAGCTAGGTCCCATCAGACTATTTCACAGCAATAGGTTCAAATAGCTTTAATTAGATTTGGGTTAAATAGGGCGGGATTTTCTCCCGTCTGCCCGAATGCAAATCTCATACTACAACATTTCTTGTCTACCAACGTCCTGCACAATTAAATGTGTTTCCAGGAGAGAAGCACTGACCAGACAGCATCAACACCGTACTTTCATTACCTGTTTCCACAGTGTTTTCTGTTTCTGCTGCCTCCAAACCATCCATACTGTCTTCATCCTCCACTGCAGTTTTTCCTCTACTCCGAGGCCTGGAAAGATAAGAAGGAAAAACTCTTTCAAAACTGAAAGCACTTATACAACTTGGAAGTTTTAAATTTATCCACGATTTAAATAATTTCATTTTGAGGGATAATTGTCAGCACTGAATTATGTAACATTTAAGCTACCCATGATTTGAGTCTTCTACAAATCAGAAGCTTCCTCCCCTTCTTTTCTTGCTCTCGCTAACAGTCTCAACAACATAACACTTGAATCAGAGGTTGGCCCCTCAACTTTCTACTGATTATTCTTAACAAGAAAAATACAGTAACAAGCTTTTACTGACCAAAACATACACTAAATCGGAAAGATTGTAAGATAGGAGCATCCTGTTTGGTCAGCATTGGAGAGAACTATAAACAGATGTGAGGGAACACAAGCCGAAACCTGGCCAGTAATTACACACACTATAAAATAGATACCGATCCACTCAGAGCATCCTCGGAAGAAATCTCTATAGCATAATAATGACACTGAGGCAATTCAATTGAAACATATTTTATTTCCAGTGAAACAAATATTTTGACACATAAAACAAAATGTTATGAGAGACGACTTGACGTCATCACATTAAAAATGTCATCAGGCGAGGACAGCGCATCGGAACTGAAACACCCAGCAGATTTGTTTCAATTTCAACCACGGTCTGTCAGAAATCAGACAGGTTTGCACCACAAATTCCAGCCTTTTCTTCCTGCCTCAGTCTTCAGTGACTAACGTGGTGGGCTGTTGAGAAGCCCAAGCGTCCAGATTCCCAGCTGTTCAGCAGCCCATTTGAAAGGGAGCCAAGAGCTTGGCACCTCGCCTCCCAAATTTTCAGGCTACTTGGCAACCGGCCTGGCGTGCTGACGGAAAGCCTGGGAGACCCTGGGAGCTTCTGATTCCAAGTACACAAATTCTGAGCGGTTTGGGGCATCTCAATGGTTCCAACATCCCAGAGCTCCCAGGCAACCATTCATTCACCCACCCAACATGCCTTGAATTGGGAGGCCACGCAGGCCAGCGCATGGGCACCTCGCTTGCCCCCCTGAACAGAAAACAACCCCAGTTCCTCTTTCACAGAGGACTGAAAGGTTTGGGTTTAGTTCTATGTTGGGAGGGAAAAGTTTTGGTTTTTTTAAGTGAGATTCAATTAACATTTGTAATAAGAATGGATTTTTTTATGTTATTTTCATTAAGTTCATGCATTTTATTCAGTAGTTTTATTCATAAAGCTTTTGGCTGGTTTGTGTAACACTAGATTTTTCAACTGCCAAACCCTGTATACTTGTCATCTTTATATTTACTTATTCTGCTCCCCCTTATATTTACTTATTCTGCTCCCCTTAATTTAAGTGGGAAAAGCAATTTGGTCTCTGTTCTTCTCCTAGGACTTGACTTTTTCTTCTGAAGGAGGATGCAAAAAGGCTGCTGGGCAAGCCATCATCAGGGCCAGTTCGTTGCCTTAAATCGATTATAAAACAACCGCCCGTGTCGAGACCAATCTGGACATGTTCCTGTGTGATCTACTCTAGATGATCCTGCTCGGGCAGGGGGATGGACTGGATGATCTTTTGAGGTCTCTTCCATCTCCTAATATTCTGTGATTCTGTGACTATTTCCTGTCCCTCACATGAAGCCAGACAATACCAAACCATAATCGCTATATTGAACTTTATAACCTCAGTTCTGCTCTCAGATCTCAAAGCTCTATCCCAAACTTTCTTCCTAGGAGAGGTAAGTACACAACATTGCAGGATCCCCATCAAGTTCCAGCAGCAGAACCAGAGACAAACCCCATCTCCTACAGCTTGCAAACCAAGAACAAAATGTACGGGCAGAGTCTGACCAGTACGGACTCTACAACAAAACAACAATAAATATTACCGCAACAGGCAGTGGGCTTGGTACGCAGGCTGAACTGCTGCCAAGGTTTCCACCATTGGCTTTCTCACTTGCCTTTTCCTTACAATGGAGTTCAATTTAGAAGGAAAACACAAAAGTGCATCTATTTATGTTTAAAAAACCGGATCCACGGAGAGAAATGTAACTGCTTTAAGTGTTTATAAACCACATTCAGCTTTTCATGACACAAAGTCAACAAAAGATTAGACTACACTTTTTTTTCGTGTATAGGACTCCAGTTGAATATAATTATTCTCTACAATAATTTTACTCATACTTTCATAAAATCGAGTCATTTATCAAAATCCTTTGTGAGCTGCTCCTAAATCAGTTATCAATTAGCTTTCACAGCTAATGCCTGCTGTTAATCTTCAGATACACCATAGTAAACAAAAATCTCATCATTCTTCTCTGGGTAAGCAACTGACTCAACGTAGCCCACAGGAAAGAGAGTCCAGGAGAACCTTTAGCCAGGCCCTGCAGAGCATGAGGTACTCCCTCAGCACCAGGGAAAGCCTCTCCGAGCCCGACTTCAGCAGGTTCTGCTGAGCTGCGTGGAGCGCGGCGCAGATGCACAGCACAGGGAGAGAACAGAAAGTTCATCTTCACCTGCCAGTAACCAGGAACTACTTCTTTTCTTCTAAATGCATGAGCATTTCTTTTTTTTTTTTTGCATGTCTGAGGGGTTTTGGTGGGTTTGGGGATGTGTTTGTTTTGGGGTTTGTTTTGTTTTAAATGTGACAGCAATAGCACTGTAACCTGTCAAGCACAATGTAGGTCAGAATTACACCTTGGATCTTACTCGCTCTCTTTCCACAAGGTGACCAGTAATGAGGCTATGAGTCAACATCTCCTGGACCCACATGACATAACAACGCTATGACACTCAGGTGCTTGTCCCCGCCAGACTGTGGGTTTATGATTACCCAGAAGTTACTGCCAGACACCAGTTTCTGCAAGTTTTCCAAAAGTTGCTACCAACAAAATCAGGTGGCAATTTATTCAGACCATCCATCAAAGCTACCTAACCCAGGGCATTCTGTTTCTGACTCTGGAGAATGTGTACACAGGAACGACTCCAGTTTCCCTCTCTTTCACAGATGCCAAAACCTAGATCATTCGGGGGAGAAATACCTTCCTTCCTACACTTTGCAAAGTGCTGAGCACAATGATAGTACTAAATATATAACACAGGACCAATAACCTTAAAAAGCGGTGTAACATCTGGGATACAGTAACATCCTAAACCAGCACAGATGTCTTGTTAAATAAACATCTGTCCACAGCACCACCCTGGAAGATGGTAAAGGAATGATTTATAAAGAAAGGTTCCATTAGTGCTCCCGTCAGCGTGGCTAGTAGCAAATTCACGTTCACACGACAGTTTCACAAGTACTTGCCTTTCAAGAGTCCTCTGAGCAGGTATCCCAAGGCACACGCTCGCTCTACTTCTGCCCCCTTGCTCAGAAGCACAGCTGTAAAAGTTTGGCTGTGCTAAAGCATAAGCTACAATAGCTGAGGTGCAGCTAAGTAGCCCCATGCGAAAGGAACCACAGCAAGCAAGGAAATATCAATTCACAGAAATATCTACAGAGAAAGGGGATTTTTCCCCTCTCTGAACACTACTTTTCTGTGTAGTCTTTATTAAGGTGAGACAATTCTACACTCAAGTCTGGATAGAATGAACCCTAAGGTTCTGGAAGCAAAGCTGATGCCAGCTAGCTCAAATTCATTTCAATAGCTCCAAACACTAACAAGCCTAATGTAAGAAAGTCCCTATCGTATTGACTCAGGCTTCAAACTGATTCTAAGACTCTTAAGCATTGGAGTTTTTTTAATTGAGAAATCAGTAATAGGCAAAAATATTTTCTGCACTTGCCCTTCATAGTATTTTTTTTAAAGAACTTAGCATGTACTTTCTTCCTATTTGCTTCTTATATTAGGCATATGCATATTAAAGGCAGGACCCTGGTGTATAGAAAAGACGGGCAACAGAATCATCCCAAGTGATGAAAATGTGAAAAAAGCTGACCTATTAGTAACAGGGAGAAGTGAAAGACTGCAGGAAACCATTTTTGTTTAACATCTACAGAACCAGACCTATTACAAACTCATTACAAAATCTGCCCAGTCTTCAGCTTCATTATTAACAGATCTCAAAAATACACTTAATATTGTCTACTAGTCTCCTGGTACAATCAAAGCTAAGTGTGTACTTACTACTTCTAATTTATAAAGCAAATCATCTTGTCATAAATTACTACATCAAAGGGAGGAGACCCAGCTTACGTTCAATACCAAACACTGCAACTTCCCATCTCGCATCTCCTTTAACCAGGCACGATCTAAAAGACATCATTCATTCAATCAGCATTATTCATTCACCCAGCTGTGGTATGTTTGGAGCTGAAACTGTTTTCACATCTTTATTTTATACAGTTACCCCTAAGAGCACGAAACACCTGAAATAAAAGACAGCCATTGAGATCAGTGAAGTCGGAGAAAAAGCATAAAACAAACCCAGTCTCTGCTCCATCCTTCTTTAATTTTCACTGTATTCCCCTGAGAACAGGAGTAGTCCAAGATTTCCTTCCCTACTCAAAGAACTGCAAACAGGAGCCTCGTGAAGGTTATCTGTGTTGAATGTTGCAGATGCAGTTTGCTTTCATGGAGGAGTACCGTTGCTGCTGACAAAAAGTAAGCTAATGCAAGAGAAACCAACTGGTGAATGTAGAGCTCGAAGAAAAAAAGATTGTCCCAAGACAGGATTTCAGTAAAATATTACATGTCAGAGCTAATTTGCATTGCACTGTTCTAACGACAGCTTCAAGGTCGAATGAATTAGTGCTTTAAAGTGATTGTGAAGTTTGGGTTATCTGTATTTTCAACTGCTCTTGGCAGTTACCTGTACTAGCTGGGCTTTCACACCAACACTGAAGCAAAATTACGTTCCATGGCGGACTGAGAAATGGCAAATCGGATGTCCTGCTGGCAGATGCCCATCAGAACTCTCTACCTGAATCAAGAGCATAATTACTTCAACAGGAACGTCAGTTGGAAATCTTATCTGAAATCAGTTCTGCAGAAGACCACCCAATCCAGGAGCCTGGCACTTATCTGTTGGGTGATGAGGTTGGTCTGGCCAAAGACTTCAGCGTTTTCTCCGCTCAGTTTAAGACTGCAACTACTCTTTTGAAGGATCAAGCAGATGAAGACCAAGAGGTACCCACAGTGAAAGAGAGCCTTACTAATAAGACCATGAAATCTTCTTCCCAAACTGCCATTTAGGAGCATCCTCAGTGGGATGGTGAGACAAACATGGAGCATCACAGCTCCTAAGGACCAAATTAGGATTCATTATCAGGAACAGTTGCAGACACACAAAAATAAGTGTTTCACACAAGCCCATAAAATACCCATGGATGCACAGTTCTGCTACAGCCAGTTACAGCCTGAAACATCGAGGCTGGGGCTGCCACACTGTAATGCAGTTCTGCAACTTTGTGACACCAACAGATGAGAACATCTGATGTTAAAAGCATGACTTCAGGTTGCTTGACCTACACGTATGGACTGCTCACATTTGGAGACAGTTTGTGTACGAATGAGAAATCATATAAAAGCCTTTCAGATCTTTCAGCTTTCTTTTTACTGTTCCCACTGACTGTTTAGACATCTATAAATTCTGTAAGCAAAAATTACTTTTAGTCAAGTATCTGTCATGTTAAGTCAGCATCAAAACCTGCTACAGGTCTTATTTCTCAAGAACTCCCTTCCCACTGGCAGGCAGTCTCATTGTCTGACTTGCAGGTTTTAGTTTTAGTTCTGTAACACAAAACACATTACATTCAGACCTTAACTGTTTCATAAGTTTCAGTAATAATTATATTACAAAACAATTTCTGATGCATTTACAACCTTCCGACACATTATACACTCGCAGTTTTGTATAGAATACACCCTCTATGGGTTTGTCACCAATGCACTTTGCCACAATCACTATCAAAATGATACAAATCACCACACCAGAACTCAGCTCTTGCATTGTGTTTTGAAACTTTTTCTGGAATTAAATTAAGACAAATCTTTGGGAACACCAGCACCTACAAATAGAGCCATCTGCACGTTTCCAACCCCAGCTAGGTCTGTGTATCTATACACCTGGCCCCAGGCCTTGTAACAACTACACTCTCCTGATTCCTCCACACAACAGTTCACGTGAGGCTCTTCAACGAATCTGCTGAGCAATACTTATCAAGACCACTTAAAGATTTCTCTTGTTCTGTCTTTACAGGCAAGGAGAACTAAATAGCAACACCAACCACTGTTGAGAGATCACTGGCATTGTCAAAAACACAGATCATCTAACCTCTGCAGGAGTAAGCACTGTTCTTGTCCACACTTCTCCTTCCTTTAAGTAAACAAAACTGCATCAAAATATGTTACTGCATCAAACACTGTCTTCTCTTGACAGGGAGCGTAAGCATCCAAAAGATTTGTTTCTCCATGACGACGGCTATGGCAGGCTTTAACTCCTCCAATCTTTTGGCAGCCATGATGCCCAAATTTTTTTACCTCCAACGAGACCAAGCTCATGTCTTTTTTCAGACTGAAGAATTACGCAGCTCCTTGCCCTTTCACATGCTGCAGGCTTCGCCTGCCACTCTATTCTGAATAAAGGTGGCGATACAATGGGAAGGACTGTAATTCTCATGCCTGGTGATTTCTAGATCCTGTACATAAAATTCAGCGGATCTGAGTCATCATGCATGAGAAACAGCTGCCAAGTACTTGGAACTTGGTGGAAGTTTTGGTCTCTGTGAACAGATTTTTGTAATTTTAGCACCATTAATTAAGAGTCATTTTCAAAGATTTCCTTTTGAAACTCCGCAGTCTGCCGGAGCCCTACCACAGTAAGACTGTGAAGACTCCTTCAAAATCCATTTGTCTGCTTATGTTAAATATTCTCACGGGACATATCGAGTGCAGGTGCAGACTGGGCTGCCTGTTGTAACACCCAGACACACACAAACTGCCAACATACAACCAACCAAATGATCTAATATTGTTTTGCTCAAAAAACTTTTAGACCCAGCTAGTAAAGTCTGCATACAATGATCACAAAGAGCTCTAACCATTGCTTTTATTCACTGATAATTCAGTTAGGATACTCAAAAAAAGGATGCAAATATATAACCTATTTTACTGATTTATTTATGATAAACTAATACCCGCTCACACGGCATCATTTTGAGAGATTTCCACGTCTTACATCTATCAAAATGCATCAGTCAGCCCAGAACATCTCGTGCTCTCTCAATGGAAGAGGCTCAGCATCTTTTGTCTCAAATCTCTTTTACTCCTGTCTTTGGACCTAACAGCAAACATGTCTTCTTGTATATTTGTGATGGGTTGAGCATGGCTGGAGGACAGATGCCCACCAAAGCCGCTGTGCATCTATCTCCCCTCCTCAGCTGAGAGAAAACAGAGCAAGAGACTCATGGGTTGAGATAAGGACAGGGAGAGCACTCACCAGTTACCATGATGGGCAAAACAGACTAAACGTAGCAAAAAAAAAAAAAAAATCTCATTTATTATTAAACAGAGTAATGAGAAATAAAATAGCTCCCACCACCACACTCTCCTCAGGCTCAACTTCATACCCAATTTCTCTCCCTCCCCCATTCTCCAGTGGCACAGTAGATGGGGTGTGGGGGTTGAGGTTAGTTCATCACATGTCCTTCACACTCCTCACATTCTTCCCAAGTGTGAGGGCCATGTGATGGGAGAGAGTCTTCCACAAACAACTGCAACGTGGGTCCTTTCCGTGGGCAGTTCTTCATCAACCCTGTCCCTCCCACAGGGTGCAGACCTTCAGGACCAGACTGCTCCAGCATGGATCCCCCATGGGGTCACAAGTCCTGCCAGCAAACCTGCTCCAGAGTGGGCTCCTCTTTCCATAAGGCCACAGGTCCTACCAGGAGCTTCCTCCACTGCAGGGTTCCCATGGGGTCACAGCTTCCCTAACAGCATCCACCTGCTCTGGCATGGGGTCCTCCACAGGCTGGAGGTTGAAATACTACATTATCCTCCATGGACTAGTGAGGGACAGCCTGCCTCACCATGATCTTGTACATGAGCTGCAAGGGAGTCTTGACTCCAGCACCTGGAGCACCTCCTACCCCTCCACTGTCCTTGATGCCTGCAAAGTTTCACACGCCTCACTCCTTTCTCTGGCTGCAAAAGCTGCTAATGCTGTTTGTTTTCCCCTTAACTGATATACCAGAGGCGCTACCACTGTCACTGATCAGCTGGGCCTTGGCCAGTGGTAAGTCCATCTTGGAACCAGCTGGCGTTGACCTTGTTGGACATGAGGGAAACTTCTCACATAAGCCACCTATGTAACCACCTCCTACAACCAAAGCCTTGCCATGCAAACCCAAGACAAGATTATATGCAAAATAACTCAATTTATTTTATTCTTATGCTTTCAAATATTTCAGATCCTCCCCCAATATCACAGAAACACACCACCTGTCTGTCCCTCAGGTGGACATTACAGGATGTCCCCAAGCAGGGGGCCTGTTGTTTTACAAGTCAATGAACAACCTACGGCAACAGCACCAGTGTATTTTTCTGTTGCCTTACCCAACACATATCTAAGCTTCAACCAGAAGGACCAGGACAAGACAGGAATGGCAGTACCCAAAGTGATGTAAATAACCTGTTTTTATGCAAGACGCTGACCTAGAATGCATAAAGTAAAATTTTCTTAATAATACCCGAATTAATTGAGGGCATGTAAGAAAAACAGATCTTGTATGTTAACTACAGTTTGTCATTACAAATCTAAAATTGATTTAGACAGGAAAAAACACAACAGAAATGAATGTCATATCACCACATATCTTTTCCATCTGTTAGCACCCTTAGTGCTCCTTATGAAGAAATGAATTTTTATTTCAGATAATGTCAACAAGTATTATGAAATATTTTTCTTTCAATAAAACTGCCAAACCCAGGAAAGCCAAAGGGAAAAACAAAGATCTGCTCACTAATTAAAAATCCATTAAAACTTATTCAGAAGACTTGGAAAACCCCAGAAGAATAAGAATAGACCTAAAAAGAAAGCGGGCAATGTAATCAGATGGGTGTCAGTTAAGTTTATCGTTCACATGAATTGTTTTTCTTGTAACAAAATTATTTTCAAACTAGAAGAAAATCCTAAAAGCCAGATCATGGAAACTATTTTTATACCAGAGTAAATAAAGCTCTGGAAATACTATTGTGAAATATAAACAACAATACCAGCAGCATAATAAGCAATACTCTGAAGCCCAGTCACAACTAATACAAGTCTTCAAACACATTTAAAAGCTTCTGTATAAACAGATTTATCAATCTCTAGGGGTATGGATAAGGCAGAAATGCTGCATTCTGCTGAACACAACTGTCCACCACTTTTCTTCCACCTCTGAAGAGGATTCTTCTAACCTGGAGACATCAGTTTACCCTTTGACAATTACAGACAGGTTACAGAGATCACACTGAATTACACGAGAGAACTGCTACATTTCTGTTCAAAGGATTGCTAAATTATTACCTTTATTTGGGACAATGATCATCACTTTACTGCAATGTTCTCAAAATTTCACCTCTTTTGAGACCATTACAAACTGTAACCAAGCTGCTTTCTGCATTTTTTTCTCCATACCAGTCTTCTGCCTATTAATAATTAAACTATGAATTCACATTATCATTATTACCCCTCATTTCTTTAATATGTCCTAATATGTCCTTAAAGAAAAAAAAAAGAAAAACGAGAGAAAATAAAATAGTATGTATGTTAATAGATGGTTTTTCTAGCACTTAATGCTAGTTTTATTATCTGATCATCCTCCTCATGCTCCCCCAGCAGCAGATGAGATCAGGCTGTGACAGAACTGCTACCAGAAGAATGATCTACTGCTCAGCCTACGTCATATGATACAGGTCAGAGTTATAAACAAAATTGTATCTGTGTCACACGATAGGGGCACAGATCCAGCGAACCTTGTTACAGCAACTACTACAATGGAAGTCATCCAAGAGGACCAACTGATACCTCCAGGTCAAGTTCCTTTGAAGCCATCATCCAAGGACACACAAGCAGTAAGCTTACTCCGCTTACTGCACTGCAAGTTGCAAAAGGTCCTCAAGTTCTGAGGCTCCTCTCCAGTTCAACTGATACCCTCAAGTTCAGACAGGAAAAATATGTTTTTAAAAGGTATTAGGAAAGCAACTGATTCCCAAAATTTATGTTCAGCATGGAGAAAATGCCAAAAACCTTCAACTTTCAAATGCACTGAATTTAAGACGCACAAATAGTGTTAAATGAAAGTTTAACAATTAACACAGGTATTAATTTATACCCAGCAAAACACAGTTCAGTTATCCTACTACACTTATTGCAACTCTACAGATATTTGTGCCTGAAGCAGCAAGAGAGAATATGTGACAGGAGAAGTAGCAAGAGAACAAAGAATGAAGTGGACAAAGCTTCTCTTGGTGAGAGTGTAAAGTGATGCAATCTGAAAGGATTTGGAAATCACAATCTGAATCACTTGCTCAGTAACTTTTTTCAGAAGCCACCAGAACAACAGTAATGAAGATAATCTGAAATGATACTGAAGCCGATTTATAATGGGACTATTTGTATATTTACCTAATCTTTTCTGAGCATAGACCTTCTGGAATGACAGCTTCTTAGATATTTATACTTTTATTTCAGCTTGCTTTTTACATATACACATATGCTTCTAATTAACATTTACAGCATGAAAGCTCAGTTCTACTCACCAGACCACACAGCCTCAAAAATTATCTTCATCAAACCTCCCAGAAATACTTTCAGGTATCAAAACCTGGTAGAGCAGCTAAACAAATCTACTTTCACCTTCTTGTGAAGATGGCACAGCCAAGGGAAGCACATACACCTAGGTGTAACTTCTAGCACTCCTAAGGCTACCTAGCTTTACCCAAGTTCTGTCCTGGATCATGACAAGACAGTGTAAGGGCTAGTTCAGTTTGGCTGCACAGACATTTCCATAGTGAAATCATTGATTTTGTCACAGCATACTTCCAGTTTTTCTTTTTCCCTCTGTATATTGCACACTGAAATTTCTTCTTGAAGTACCTGAAAGCCTTCACAATGACAAAAGCATTACAATTGGGATATATTATGTCCTCAGTATCTTAGAAACCATTTGTATTTTGCAATCAATGTATTCACGATTACATTTGAAAAGACACTTCGACCAGAAGGAAGTTCAACATTTATCACACCATCCCTGGAAAAGCTGCTAAAGGCAGTGCTATCAAAACAGAAGTCCGACTGCTCACGATACAATGCCAGAATCATTATCCACATGAGTCTAATATCCATAAATATCACTCAATAACCCTAATTGATTGAAGCCCATCTTTCAGAACAGCACTCACTTTGCCAGACCCTTTGTTGTTCATTCTTCTTTATGAATTTGTGCTCATTTCCTATGTGCGCTCCTCTGGTTTCGGTTTTCAACCGCTGTCTTCCTCTAGCACTAGGAAACCCTTCAGAACTCAGGGTTTTCTCTGCTGGACATACCATCCACTGTAATCAAGCTACTACTTAATTTTAGAGTTTGGATTATCCTCCTCCCCACCCCCACCCCACCCTGCCCCATAAACTAAACAGACTGTGCACCTTTACCTTTCTCACCCAAGGAACCTTTGAAGCTTTCTACAGTCTTTGGATCGCTTCATGCATTTCTACCAACATTTTGGTCCTTTAGCTGTAGCTTTCTGTATCACATTAAAATGGCAACAGGGAACTCTCTATGATAAACAGTGCTTCTCAAAACAGCCTCCAACATCCCACACTCTAAACCTCTCTCCACGAATGCTCCCTTCCAAACTGGAGCTCCATCCCTACACCTGTACATGACACCAGCCCTCTCCTTACTGCAGAACACTCTGTCTTACCATGCTCATCCATATCACTCCAAACACAGCAGTAATTTCTATTTCCATTGACTAACAGCAGAGTTTACTGCTGAAGAACCACCTAAAAAAAGCAAAGCAACAAGAGTTCCCAAAGACAACTAAATGGTTGGTCAACCAGTTCTTAACCCAATCACTGTCAGCCTTATTCCACTGAATAATTCAAATGATTACCTTTAATCAGAATATAAAAGTTAGGCCCAGCATCTTTATATTAAATCTTTATGGAAAATTATGGATAAAGGATCACATCAGATAATCTCAAACCTAAATCAAAGGCAATACTTTTAAAACTTATACAGTAGATAAAAGACAGGATGAATAGGAAGGGAAGGAGAAAATAAAAAAACACCAAACCAAATAGTTTCTGCTTCTAACTTTTTGTTTTAGAAATAAATATATTTACAACATCCTTTAGAAGCCACTGACTCTCACAACTCTTAACTTTTGTCCACACAGTCATCTTGACCATAAAGTCACACTTTCCCCATCCTCTTGATTTCAGTGGGAGCCACGGGACTTCACCGTCTTGCAGAAGTGAGCAGCATGTATTTCAGTATACTTTGTAGCATAATAAAATATTCTACTGAAATTACAAGATCTGAAAAACAATGACATTATTGCTTCTTACAACTTTTTTGCACCGTAAAATTCAACTCCAAGGTAGTAATTGGCAGGGACAAAATTATGTAGCAATTAGGGCATGACAGCAAAAGCAAACAAGAACTGAAAATGGGTTCGACACTTCTGGTAACAAGCAGGTAATTATCACAGCAGCTTGAAAGGGGCATAATCAACCAAACTGACATCATCCCTCCCACATAATAAAATGTGAAATCCCTTTACGTGCAGTGTAGCTCTTACACACAGCTGGTAAATGCTGCTGGTCTAGTCTGGATGTGTCAGTCTACAGAACAGCTGAGGTTAGATTTGGGACAGTTCAACAGTGGTTAATTTCAATTTCTTTACAATGATAATAACTATTACATGTTTTCATCCATTGTGGACTACAGCGATTATTTCCACAAACGGTGCTTTATTATAACGCCCTGTCTTCTCTAACTTCATCTTCAAAGTTATCCAAACCCCAAATATAGAAAAAAAAAAATGCCTAAAAAGCACAGTTAGTGTTAGACCACCATCTACACTTAGGTTTAATATAAAAATTGAAAGTTACAGGAAAAAAAAGTCATTTGAAATAGGCTCAAATCTTTACTACTGCATTTCATCAACAACTTCTTGTCCCCGTGACACACAAAGGCAGAAGCATTAACTGTTTCCTCAAAGCAGCGTTATCCTGAGCCTGTAGTTGACTATCACAAACGGTAATGCATTCAGCTTCATATCTGAGGTAAATAAAGTATGATCTGTGAAAAGCATTTGGTTATCTGCTGTCCCCTTTCAAAACTGTTATACTGCAAGATTCTCACTCTCATCAATGGAGTGTTTGGAAAACCTTCATCCCGGACTCTGCCGTGGCTGTTCTATCTCGTAGAAGAGGTTGAGGGGAACCTCCTTCTCCTTTTCTGTATTTTGTGTGTTCCTAACCTATGTTCCTCTCCATTTTCCCTCTCCCTGTGTTGACAAATCCATTTGCCTCCATACTCTCTGTCAATACCATTAGCTCCCTGCTTCCTCCTCCTTCCAGCTCATTAACAACAGTAAGGCTGAACCCAACACTAATCCCCACAGTCTGCCGTTAACTGTTTCTGCCCAGCTTCAATGTTTCAGATGGGTTTTGTTCCTTGGATACAAGCAATTTCAAACGCACTGGAATTGCAGCTCAATTTGTATTGATTTTTCAAGTCAAATTTCCACAAAACATTTACAGAGCACCTGTACCTATCATTTTGTAAACTGTGCTGCAAGTACCATAAGGAAAATATATGAATTATTAACACTTATTTTATTGTCTTTAAAAGCTCAGTACTAACACAGCAGGAGTTTTTCAGACAGCTGTTACCTTGACCAACCTTTTTTTACAATTATTTATTTATTTATTAATCTTGAGCAATCTTTTTTTTTTTTTTTGCACAACATTCTGACAGATATAACCCAAAGCTGGGTTCCCAGATCTCAACTTCTGAGAAATACTGAGGTCATTGAGAATCATGGTATTCATCTCAAAATTTAAATCTGTTGAGTGTGCAGCCTAGACATGGCACGGCTTGACTTGTGGAAGCTTTGGTTTACTGGCAAGTACAACAGATGCAGGCGTGACAGGAGCTATCTGATTGCTGACTATATCTTACTGACTTGATAAAGACATTAATATTATAGTAAATCTTGTCTTTTTCCCCCCCACATACTAGAACTATTTTAGATCTAAAATTACTTACAAAGGTTACACTCGTAGAATATCTAAAATTTCATTGAGCCCTGTTAACCAGGAAAAAAACAATAAAAGGACAAGTTTACTTATTTAATACTATAACACAGAAAGTGAAAGGGAAGACTGACCTCAAAGCCAAAAATGGCATAGTAAAAAAAAAAAAACCCAACCAACAGCCCATCAGAAAAACCCTTGCACACTTTATTTTTAAACCAATTACCATCGATGTGACCTCTTCCAACTACAATACTTCTTTGCACACTACAACATTACTATGAGAATCTACAAATATGAAAAATACCTTTAGCAAAGAGCTAGCAGGGGTCAAAGCAAAACTAAAGAGGACTTGGACGATGGTCAAATATTCACCTGAAGTAACACGTAAGCTACACGTGCCCTTTACAAATTGGGGTCGTGCTGCCACAAGTGATTTCGCAGCCAGGTTCTCCACACAGGCATGCTAGCAGTTGCACTGGCAGAGGAACAGGGCTGAGCAGCTGCAATAAAAGGCAACTGCCTAAGTCACTGCTGCCAGCAGAACAGATCTCTGGAACCGTGGCCTTAAATGCCCTGTAAATATAAAGCTAACTTGAAAGTTTCCATTACTAACAAAACAGGGGTAGGTAAATGACCAGGGAACAGTTCATCAGAAGCAGTGATGTAGGAAACCTTCAATAATAACCTTCACCATCTTTGCTTTGCCATGGGTCTTTGTTCGGTTTCAATGACAGATTACACTAGAGATGCCTTTTTACTGCTACAGCAGCATCCAGCATACACAGCATTCAGCATATCGGGAAATGAATATTCTGAGATACTTTAATGCTCAAGACTTGGGAGGAAAATCACACAGAAGTTTCAGGTACAAATGTTATGGCCTCTGAGCTACAAAACAAGCACGTCAAGTCATCTCATAGAGGACCAAATACTCACTTTTTCTTATTTGCATGTGGATCCTACAGTAAGAGTAACATATTTAATGCCTCTAAGGGAAACTGTCTTCATCTGAACCACTGGAAATGTTTTGCTGGAGAAAGTACAGGATTTTGGAGTACAGCTTCTCCCCGTAAGAGCTCCGAGGATGCCAGATAAACAGAAAACTATTAGTTACACCAAAAATGGTACATTATCTAAATACAGGCACACCCCAACACCTTATTTTCTTCTATCCAATTCTATCACCCAATCTGTAGATATGTTGAGGGTTCCCTCTTCCAAAACTGAAATAAAAATAAAAACAAGCTACAGCTTCAGTCTCACTAGACACACCCTGTATTAACACCACCCAATATTAATGTATTTTAGACTAACACCAAGTTGGTAACACACAAGAACTTCAACTTTAAAAAAGCCAAAACAACCCTGCAGTAAGCATGTTACCATTAAAAACCACTGCTCAGCAATGCCACTCAACTAATTCTTAGCTTAAACAAGAACTACCGCTAGATATTAGCTTTATTAGCTAAATAAATTCCTGTTGTTTCACTTCCAAATCAAAAGAAAGAACTGTTTACTGCTTCTCCTTGGATGTGCACAGTAAAATACAAACATGGGTCTGAGGAGCCCGACTCAAAACTATCGCACTTGCACGGGCAGTGCTGAATAATTAACCGATGTACTTCTTCAAGGACTGTCTGAAAGCTCTTCTGTCTTTTATGCTTTCTGTTATCACTATCAGTCAGAGAATGTGGATTAAAAGACTATACAATTCTGAACGATTATGAAAGCATGGGGTTCTTTTCTGGATGAAAAGCTACAAATTCTGAATTCTTCTTCATGAACTTCTTCTGAAGAACTTTGTTCTTTTTTTTTTTTTCAGGTTTCCTTGTCCATAAATTCCATTTTCAGGTTCATTCAAAAGAATACCCAAAGTTAGAACTGTTAAATTTAGTACTTAATAAATATATCTGCATCATGAAAGAATCCATCAAGTGCTTTGAGGTTTTTTTAATTAATTACAGTATACTTCAGAAAATGTACTGCTGAAGAATGAATCGGGGGAAAAACAACACTGAGAAATTTCATGTGCTCCTAAACATCTTGTATAAAAATAAGCTTGCTACCCTATTTCACCAGCTGGAAAATTCAATCTCTGCTGCCTTGCACACACTTGAAGATTATAGGAACCAGGTTTTACATCATTAGGAAAACTCATGGGCAAAATGTAATGCTGGTCTGGTATGTTACTTATCAACATCTAAAACACAAAGAAAAGTTTCTGCTTCTTTTTATCAAGCAGTTGCTCTGAGTGAGGATAGCAACTACTGATGTTCCTAGCACATGTAAGAAATAACTTCTATTTTATAAGATAGCCAGAGACACAACCGAAACTACCAAGGCCAACCAGTTCTTCTACATGACAACGTTTCAGAAGGAAATGTCCTTCAAACAAGCACAACTCAGCTAAGCAGCTATTGCAGATTTACAAAAAGGATCCTGTTTCAATAAAGCTACATGAATTCCAGTATTCTCCTATAACCAGACTTCGAATATTTTCATTAAAACTAAGGAAAATAGTCAAGCTCCTATTACAGAGTTTTAAAAACAAATTTATTAAAGAAACACATCTGAAGCCACATCTTAAAAAAAAAAAACTAACGGCCAACAAACTACTTAAAAATTTCCATCCTATTATTCAGGAACATCTAAGAATACCAAAATATTTTTAGAACAATAATAGAAAGTCAAGATTTTAGCCACATTAGAAAACCCTCCCCTAAAGCTTCCAGCTACTGCAATACTTCTTCAGGCAGAGTTTCACGACAAAAATACTTCTGTTTGTGCAGCAAAGGCATACAAAAGGATTCTTAGGGATGCCAAACACTTTCAGAACTCTCCAGTGATGACTCACCCTGTTATGTATACAAAGCTTTCATTAAAAATAAAAAAAAGTCATTTGGCATCATTACAGATCCTCAGTTAGCAATCTTCAACTTACTGTTATTTCTCCTTCAAAGTATCCTAAACACTCTGCAATAAAGTATGCTAGTATGCTAATTGTGGGGAGAAAATGTCCAACTTAACTTGAATGGTCTTTTTACACAAAGAGTTTCTACTCCAGGTCTCAAAGTGCTCCAAGGTGGCCTCAGATACAGTTTTTAGCTAGACAGAAATTCTTTGTTGCTCCATGTCAGGTCCTTGCCAGTCGCACTGATCAACTATTTGGCCGGAACAAGAAAAATAAAGTCTTTTAAAATGAGTCTTGGTGAGCGCGACAAAAAATACCACACTTGTAAAATGCAGGGGGTGGGAATGTAACGGCTCCTGAAAACTTTGAAAGCATACTTTCACAGACACAGCCAGAAGGTATGCTATCACTTGAATTCCACCCCCACCCCCCCAAAAATGAATGCATTTAGCTAATCTGTTGGACTTCAACAAATCCCAATAAACTAAAAACTGTCATATCAGTGCAAATAATTGCAATGAACTATAGTTCTATTTTCCAGTAAGACAGCTTTCATTTTTTATATGTAACTCTTTTAAAATGTGGTATGGGTTTTTTTTTCTTTTTAACTGACTTTTGTTTGCTTTGCTTAAACACGTAACGTTTGCAAGATGTACTGGAAACCAGCAGCTTCCCACAACGCTACACACAGCGGAAGCACCCTGCGCTTTGCTCCATCAAGTGTTGGGTCTGGTCTTTCCAGTCCAGGCTCACAAGTCAAGAGGATGGTTTTCATTTATGTCTGTCCACATCCTACCAGCAAGCAGACAGGTACAAGCCCAGGTAGCAGCAGCTGCAGAACTTTAAAACAAACATTTCCTTTCTGAAATTCATCTCAAGGTTAACTTTGCACAGGCAGGCTGGACTCAGCAACCCTCCCACAGCACTGTCCGGCCAAATTTAAAGGAACAAGCAAGATACAGATCGTTTCCTTGACTTTCAATCCTTCCAGCCACTCACTTCCCTAATATTTCGGTTCCTAATGTTGATCCTTTTCTAAATATGGCCACACATGTATGAGCAGCAAGCCTCGGTGCCAGCTCTGCAATTTCTCTTTCCCACTGGGGACACACTTTCCAGGATCTCAGATGTTTTCAGAACAGACGCCTCCCCCACCACTGCCACATATACATTTTATTTCTTATAAACGCCTCTTACCCACAGCAGTTACAAGTGCCAAATCATCTGATTTCACAGAGTGTCAAAAGAAGACGACAGATCTAAGAAGTTATATAGCATTCTCTATCCCTTTTCCTCCTGCAGCATGCCGGTTTGGAAATAATATTTTCATTTGCTCAAATCCCAACCCCCACAGCTGTCCCTTCCCGGTCATTTATGCTGATCACAGGACTTGACCCACTACACCAGGTTTCCACTAGGTTCCTGCTTTCCAAAGGTACTGTCAAGACCACTTGATTAAGGATACAAATTAGACTTGTGGATTCATGCTATGAGTCTTTGAGCTTGCAGCATACTGATCTCCATGTTTCACAAGAAATAAACCTAAAGAACAGCCTGTTTTTTTCTAGTCCCAGACAAAATAAGACGGTTTGTCTTAGAAAGCATAACTAAACCCTCCAGAATTTTTTTTTAAATTTAGTGTTAAGTTTTTGTTATTCTGTCATTATTTATGTACTGCCATAGGTGGTCATTGCAAATTACCAACATAATTTACACTGGTTCTCTAACTACAAAAGACTGGCTTATTAATTAAATACAAGGGCAGGGGCTGGGGGAGAAAGGCAACAGTCTTTGGTATTTAAAAAGCAGAGGTTTAGGAAAATAGGATACATCCCTAGTCAACAACCAGAGCTTCATATTTCATATTTGCCTGTAGAAAATTACATTTTAATAGGAAGCAGCCACCATTTTCATTTACTCGCATTTAATCATCAGTGGATGTAAAAGGAGAATAACGAAAAGCCAGCTGAATGCGGTGCATCTTCAGCAGAGGTTGGGAGGAGGCCGGGTGTGGAGTGGTGAACAATCAGCTTCACAAACAAGAGAGACATTTCAAAACACACAGCACAAACATAATGGAGGGCCCAGCACAAAGCTTGGGCTTGGCTCCATCTAACAAACAAAAGGCCATACTTTAATCATATTTTAATGAGGGTTTGCACGTGACCTGGTCCGTTAGGTACTGAAATGCTGCTGCAGCCACCTCGGCATTTGGTGGCTAATGCTTAAACTGGCCACTACTGTACCCCAAGGTAGAAAAATATATATACATTAAAAAAAAGATTTAAAAAATAATGCAGCAGCTTTGCTCGATAAAAAGCCCAGTGTATTAATAGCATTGAAGATCTGTAGATCCACAGACTTCAGCATGATAGCCAGATCCATCAGGAAACAATATGCAGAAAAATTAAGTACATATAAAACTGGTTCATTGTCTAGGTACAAATATTATTTAACTGAGTGAATCAAAACCTAAGCTATGTAATAGTGACATTTAACATCAGAAAACAAGATGCCATGATTCCTTAAAGCTACAGAATGGAAAAAAAAAATGAAAAGTACTGCTTTAAGAATTTTCTCACAGTCTAGACACCCTGCTTTTGGAGGTCATTTGTCTCTTAATGCCTTCACAAAGCAATCGTTACACACACACACACACACATAGTTTTATCAGTTTAGGTAAAGGTTCCCAGTGTAACACACAGTAGATCACAAGTTAGATCTCAGTTAGAGCACAGGTGAAGAGGTGGCTGGCTGTTCTGTTCACAATATGCAGTTTACTCTGGTACTCCATGCTCAGCATGCTGAAAGACTGAGGAAAGGCTGGACACATTCCATGTCTAATGCCCAACAGATCAAACACAGAGATACCATCCTTTGACCTCATGAAACCCAAAATTCTTTCCCAACCTTGCGCAATCAGCGATTCAGGGAAGTAACATTATAAAATTACCCTTTCCTTCTTTTCCTTTCTAGGCATCTGCCATTAACCACTGCAAAAGCCTGAGGATGGGACATCCAACATCTCTGATCTGGCCCAGTACAGCTGCTGATGTGAAACAGGTAATGTCTTCCTATTACCTTACACACAGACCCTGAACCAGGAGGCCGGAAAGCAAAGCTCACCATACTGCCCACATTGCTGTCTACTTGCACCTAAAGACTGATGTTTAAGAACACTAAGCTTCATTTCCAGCCTTGTATTCAACATCCTGAACTGTGTATAGTCAATGTGCAATTACGTAGCCTTTAGTGGTCTATAAAATTTCATTCCTCTAACAGACTTGTTCCTGATTTCTGACATCCAGAGACAGGAGGGAAAGCAAAACAAAACCTGCCTGAGCACTCTGTACATTTTCCCAATCAGTAGATGGCTTATTATAATCTTTGTCCATGTTGTAGTGAAAAGGTATGTGCCTTATCCCTCAGTCTGGGGGGTCACTACCTACCACTGTAAAAAAACAACCTCAAGAACAGAAACCTTCACGTCGTATGATCATGCCTTTCAATGAGATGATTCAGTCAATAAAACCACCTACTTTTCCTGTACTTAAGCAACCCTAAGCTCTTTTGGCAACTCAATGAATTCTCCAAAGTCACCAAATTCCTTGCACAGCCTCAGAAATAACCTAAGCATCATGTCATGTCACTGAAGAAAGTCAGGCAACATTGTGCTTCTATCTTTTAATTTGAAATAATATCCAACTCTAGCATACCAGCATTCTAACCTTACATTTCTTAGGGAACTTATAACCTGCTTCTTATAGTCAATTAGAAGACCACAGAGAGAGTTTGGTGGGAGCTTATTTTGCTCCCTGCCCTGGATCAAGTAATATGGTTAAGGAACAAACAAGTTCCTGGACACAAACGCCCATTTGAATACTACAGATTGCCCAGTCTTCAGAGTTAAAGCTATGAACCCATCTGAGCGGGCTGGCTGACACTGCTTGTGGACAAGTTCATCCTCACACAAAAGCTGCTTTATTTCATCCATCCACTTTCCATGAGGATGTAGTGAACACTCGTGAGGAAATCCAGTAAAAGACAAAGTATATTGCACAGAATCCTATGGTCTGGGGAGGGGGGGAGGGGAGGGCACATACAGTGGGGTCATGGAGCTTTGTCAGCAAATTTCACTTCTGCTGCTCGGGTTTAATCTGGGTATAGGATGATCTGCAGAAAGTTTGTGTTTGATGAGTTTAGCAGGCTTAGGACGCTGTTGGAAGGACTGGAGAGGAGATTCCAGGTGAGATTATTTCAAGTTACAGCTTCTTTCAATAAGAAAAAGCATGCAAACTGATTTTTGACTCCAGATGTAGAATGTGTTTTCTGTACTGACTTTAAATACTTCTGGGGCAGTTGGCTACTTTGTGAAAAAAGCAAGGTGTATTTCCTACTACTGCCTGAAAGATCATGCCTTTTACACAGTTACAAGTTTTACTTAAGTTGCAATCACTCTCCTACATCCCTCCTTCTCTTAGTTTTCAGATACATAACACCCCAACTGCATTTTTGCCCCTAACTACACATCTTTCTAATTCCTCACAAATAATTTCCCAGCAAGAGGATTACAGAACAGTCAGAAAAAGTTGTCCTTCCAACCTGCTGAAGAGACTAGAACTGTCATTGGCTTTTCTATTACGAAGGAGATCTACCAGCCAGCCTTCCCCAGAAAGTTGCCTACTCTTTACCTACAAATAGTTGGATTTGCTGGTATGTAGCATATAAGTAGCTCCTCTTTATCTGCTTCCTGGCCTGAAAATTCTGGCACAGGAGATAGTGAAAAGCACAAATATAGGATGTGGAGTCCTTTGTGCAAAATTACTGAGCCCTACGTTGCTCTGATAAAATTTAACACATAATATCAGTACTTATGAAGCTGTTGAGTGTTTGCTGAAACTGTGTATCAGACAATAAGCTGGGTCTCAGAGGCATGAAATACGTGTCCAGCTCAGAAAGAACACAATCAAATAAACTCAGTTCTCACTGAGTGGCCCAGAAGTGCCCTTCATTTTTTTTTTTTCTCTACACACATCAGGAGTGTGATTCTTGTCAGTATCTGGAAGCAGTGGGAGTAAAACATGACTAATTGGCCAGTAAAAGAAATGCTGAAATCAAGAACAAGTTTATGCAATATAAGTTGTTATGATTTCAGCTTAGCACTGTTTCACAAATTTTGTCAGAAAACTAGTCTTGTGTTTTCTTGGAATTTGAAGAATTAAAAACTGTACTGCAGAGTCTCCCTCACTTTTTCTAAAGCATCCTGTTCCCCATGCCTTCTGATTATGAAGAGCAGCAACTGGTTATCACTATTCAAAGCAGTTGATACAGAGCGGACTGGACGATCGAATTCTTGTTCATACTGATGAGCGTTTACTCTCATAACTATTTTATTTCAATGGAAAACTTTCTATTGACTTCAGTCGTCTTTGAAACAGAATTGTGTACCTTTGAGAATACCCTATCGTCCTGATTAATAATTAAATGAATCCATACAGTACTTATTCACTGACAGTTCTTTATTTGGAGGTCCAGAGGCATCAATAATGAAAACTCCTCTGTAGTACTGGTGAAACTGTCAGCAGCAGACACTGAAGATTAGGCAGCCATAAGAAAAGAAATAAATGTATCAATATAGCAGAGGATTGTTTACATATGAACTGTACGCAGGTCTATCAAGGACCAGGAGGCCTACCTCCCCTGACCCTCTTTTCTCCCAGCTTTCACCAGAGCAAACGGTAGCAATCTTCAACTGGGGCGATGGCAGCAGATGTCACAACTGGCAACAGCCATTTCTGGCGATACACCAGAGATCAGAAACTCTGACTTTCCGGTATCATACTAAGCAGAAATCAACCAATTTCAAAACATCCTCAAGGGAGGCAATAGAACTGCCTAAAATAGCAACTATTCACCAATTCAGCTCTAGGATTCCAAAACTTTCTATGGAAAAGTGACACAACCATCTCAGGAACTGAACCACGGCTGTCAAGCGAGATTCAATAGCTATAGGCATTTCTGAAAAAAAGGGAAGAGAAAAATAATTAACTTGCAAACTCGCAGCTAAACATTCTACATTATTCTAGGTGGATTTTTCCACCTGAAGACAAATATACCGGAGGGAAAAAAACATAATAATGTACTATTTTATGTGTTAGTCTACAAAATGTAAACTAAAAAAAAAAAAACAAACAACAAAGAAACCTCATACAGGTCAGACTCCTCTCCCCAACCCAGCTTCAAACATTTATTCATGCAAGACCATACGCTGATACACACAAACCACCTCAGACGTCTTCCAGGCTTCCTCAACACTTTCTTTTCCCAAAAACTAGACCAGATTTCAATAGCTGCTACTTCTGTAGCTGTGCAACACTGTCTTTATATTCTTTAAAATGTTCTTTTTTTTTAATTAAAAATCTCAGCTTCCTTTAACACGGCGAAAACAGAAGATGACAAGGGACAAGTGGAAGGGAAAAGATGGTTAAACGCTCTTGAAAAGACAGACTGCTCACAGGCAACCTATCGCACTGAGATGGATTACAGTGAGAGAAAGAGACTGAAGTCCATGCCTCTCATCCTCAATCTCCCATCTGTCTTAACGATAACATTCCCAGAACTCTGGATTCCCCACTTCTGATCACTGTGAATCCATGATTCTTCCCAAAGCACTGCACCTTGCTCCTGTTACCATTCCTATGTGCAATCAGCCTTCTACTATCCTAAAGCCAACGTGAAATTTTTCAAAGGTTTGCCAAAGGTTAAAAGAGCACTTATTGTTCAATTTGTTTATGACCATTCTGAACATACAATGAACAACTTCTGCCATGACTATGACTAAAGCTTCTGTGCTCAAGGCAAAGCTGACATGGCAGTGACAACACCTAGCACACCTTCTATTATTTGCCCCAGCTCAACGAACCTCTGATGAGAAAAATATTCCAGACACCCTCCCTCAATACTCTCCCCCTTGACCACCATCAGTATCTACTTGCCTGCTAAACTCATTCTCAATGGTATCACAAAACTGCATTGCCAAAATCCCCCAATTCAAGGTGACTAAAATAAAGCTCCCACATTAGATCTTTATCTCACTGCTTCAGATACACCATCCTTGTGTAGTTCCATCTGACACATCCCTTCCCCCTACCCCCTCCTCTTTTCTTCTACCAATTTTATCATATCCTTTCAACATGGTCCTCTAGCTTGGAAAAAAGCCCTCTGATTCTACCAGACTCAGTATCATTTGATTC
Source organism: Heliornis fulica (assembly GCA_013399135.1). Lineage (NCBI taxonomy): Eukaryota > Metazoa > Chordata > Aves > Gruiformes > Heliornithidae > Heliornis > Heliornis fulica. The sequence goes on along the minus strand of VXBZ01005680.1, from coordinate 3,697 downwards.
AAAGGAGGCAGATTTCTGCAGAACCATAATCCTAAGTAAGAATTCTGCTTGAGATTTTCTGAATTCTGGAAAAGAAAACCAGCTCACTCTCCTCCTGGACTAAACCCTTCTCAAACAGATCCCCCACGGAATGATTATTCCGTAAGTGCCCACTTCAGGGTTTATCACATTTTTCTCTATGGTATCTCATGTTAGACACTAATAAGGAACAAGAGCATCATTTAGATTGTAAACTGGTTAGGGCAGAATCCCAGCCATAGACCAGGCATTAATAACTTGCTCTCACATTCAATTCTGCCCAACAGTCTTACTTACAAAAGCAATCTTTTTAGACTCTTTTTAGACCACTGAGGCATTTGGGGCATGGGAATTAAAAATAAGAGTAATAAAAATAATATAAAAAAAAAGAAGAAGAAAGAGAGGTCTGGAGTAACAACAATATGGAAGTGTTTGTGGTTAGGAGGACCACACCAAGTTCCATATAAAATAAAGAATTCATCCCTGAGACAGAATTATACCCAAGAACTGCAAGTTCTGACTAAACAAACAAATGAAACACAAGCAGATTCCTCTTCTTTCATGCCTTCATCTTCTAAGAGTGTTTAATTCAGTAATGCTACCCAAGTATTTACCTTTCAGCACTTGGTAACCAAGATGAAAACATGGGTCAAGGCAGCCAACGTGAAATCTTTTCTTTTCTAGCGGTATTACAAATGCACCGTCAGCACAAACCACACTTGCTGTGTAACATTTCAGCAGTGAGTACAGACAAGAAGGAGAGTTTACCAAAGAGACAGACAGAAATGCAATGCGCTATGACTAACTTTCAACAGATCTTATGGAGGAGTCAAATATCCTCCATATGTGCAATATCATCTATGCTTACGCCTGGCATTGGACCTCAGCTCTGAGATGAAAATAGATCCTAACAAGGGCACACATAATTATGATCTAATTTTCAAATTACCAAAGGAAAATATCTTAACCGTGATGTTTTGCCACTCTTTATGATATGCATCTATATCTAAGATGTCAGGAAAAAAAATAAATCTGTAAAAGACCACTCAGTCAAAGACACATCTGTTTGCTGAAGACTTTCCACACCAATCACTGAACACAAAGATCTGAATGCTCTTCAACAGAAGGTGCTTACCTATTCCCAACATTCTCCACCGCTTTCCCTACCGGATTTCTATGACATTTCCTGGTTCACCCAAACCGCCCCAGAGTGCACCACTGCGGCACGGCAAATGCCGTGAATCACAAGAAGACACCTGATATCTGAAATATCCCACAGGCTGGGATACTGCCAGAGAACCACAACATGCCAAAAGGATTTCACAGAGGAAAGACAGAATTATAAAAGGCTAAAGGCCTACTGTCAACTGGGTTTCGATACTTCTTTCTGGAAACATTCTATGTACCTCCTAGAGTGTCCAGAAGCCCCAGTAATGACTAAAACAGGAAGGAAAAGTATCCTCCAGCTCCAGACAGTTTCCCTTCTTCTTGGGCTGCATATTTTATACTGAATGGTATACAAAGTATATACTATTTTATACTAAGAGTTTTCTATTCATGCCACAGGAAAAGAGCTGCAAAGCCATGAAGATTGGAGAGCAGTGATGATGAAAGAATACTTTGACCATTACTTTTAAATAGCTGACTACATTTCAGGCTGGAAATACCCTGTAAAGCACATGCTGAATGGTCCTTTTAGGCTGAAACAAAAGGAGAAATCAATACATGGCTGCTTTTCATCTTTGCTCAGCCGTTTACCTTTAAGAGATAATTTTCAGGCAAGTCCAATGAACAGTCACATTAAGAAAGCATACATGATGCAACTGCTTTCTACCGGCATATTATGTAAATGACAATAATACCAGCCCTTGCTTCATTTGCCCCCCAACCACCCCCCTACAAAAAAAAACAAAAACAAAAACCAAAAACAAAAAAAAACCCAACAAAGTCTCAGAGAATATTTTCCCAAAACTGAGCATGAATTTCTTTGGGAAAGAAAAAACAAAAACCAAAAACAAAAAGAAATTAAAAAAAGGGGGAAAAGGAAAAAAAAAAGGGGGAAAAGAAAAAAAAAGAGGAAAAGAGGAAAATGTAAAGGGGGTGGGGGAGGAAAAAAAAAGAATGAAAACAGAAAGGGAAACAAAAACAAAAAAAAGAAGGAAAAAAAATAGGGGAAAACCAGGAAAAGAGATGTTAGTCAACTGAGTATGCAACCTGACAAAAAATTATACCAAAATTCAGTAACAATTCCTACAAGAGTATTTTGCTCTAAAAGCATTTAGATTTAATGCAGCAGAATATTGCTGCACAGTTACAAAATAAGAATAGTAGTCATAAAGCAGTTTACAAAGATGACCTGCAAGTGAGATGAGCAATTAAAACTACAGCTCCTCAAACTCCACATGTATTATCTGAAGCAGAAACATTGACAATAAAGCATAAACGGAGGCATACATCAATTAAAAATAAATGTACAGGAGTCATTAGTGAATTAATGAATGGCTAACATAGATGCAGCTGATCACATGAGCACCAAGTAATGTGTCTCGTCTCCTGTTTGCATTTGTCTTACAAGTAGATGGTTAAAATATTTGCATTAAAGAGTCTGGGAGCTGAAGGTTTTTTCTGTAGCAAGTGTATTTTACTGTGCAGGAACATCAAACACAACATACTAACATCACCATGAAGCACAAAAAGCACAAAGACCCCTCTCCATGTAAACTCCAGCTTAATAACTGTGTTTACTTCAACGCACGGTATTTTCTACAGTTACCGAGAATCTTTAAATGTCTGCCCATTTGTTTCAGTTTTGCAATAGGACTATTAACCCACAACTGCTTTATTTCTTCAGACACAAATAAAAACCAAATTTTTTCATACTGATCTTCAGTTCTTTCGCGAACTCCAACTATGCCAAATAACGCTCTTCTACGAACCTTGAAGTTAAATAATAAAACTATACTAACTCGGGAACATTTCTCAATTATGTAATGAATCTGGTTACAGTATTAACTAATGATTCACTGGTGAGTACCCAACATTTAGTATGTAGAATTAGGTACGTGACTGAAGCAGGTTTTTTTAGAAAAATAAGAAACACCATAAAGATTTTCTAGCTGGCGTTTTTAAAGTATAGGTTGATGGGGGGGCGGGGCAGTATTTGGGTTTTTATTTTCAAATCAACCTGCTACAAAGTAATACCACTAAAAAAACCAAACAAAAAAAACCCACAAACAAACAAAAATCCTCTTTTTGTCCAGCTGAAAAACAAAAAAAAAACAAAATAGACTTTTCCTTTACAGTTGGTATCAAGTTTTCTAAAACCAGCCAGTTACATAACACTTACTTTGACTTATAATCTATTTGCCGGCTACTTGTACAAAAATCATCATATACGGTGGTCTAAATGTGCTCGATGCACTAGGAACAGTGTATTTTTTTAAGTTTTTTTTCTTTCTTTCTTTTAACGTAGAACGACAGATAAAGGCAGCTGAGAGGATCATCTAAAATTAATATTACACAGGTATGCTCTGAAATCACACAAAATTAAAATGGCACTCTTATAAGAAATAAAGCGTGCAGCATATTTCAAAATATTTAAGAAAAATTAATCCTATCTCATTTTCCATCACTCCAGAATTCACACCAGGAAATGAAAGTGCTAAAAAAAATTAAAAAA